>WOXC01007333.1:0-26897 GCA_011680675.1 Gymnobelideus leadbeateri | reverse complement strand
CTCCCCACTGAGCATAAGCTTCTTAGGGGAGAAACAATTTCATGTACGGGTTCATTTTATGTTTGAATCTTTTAAGTTTCTTAGAGTTTCTTGATGGTTTATAAACAGAAAAAATAATTGTTTTTCAATTACACAGATTTACATTTCTTTCTGTGCCAGAAATGGACAGCTATTTCTCCTTTCTTGGCTATACTATTAAGTAAAGATGTAGAATTTCCAAAATCTCAGAGTTGGAAAAGATTCTCAAAGACCAATACATATCAAATAGAACATCCCTGACAAACAATCACCCAGCTAATTCTTGATGACTTCCAAGGCAGCCTATTCTACTTTATACAACTTTAGAGTAAATGTTTCCTTTTTTTAGACAAAAATCTGCCTCTGTAACTTCTTCCTGTTACTACTAGTTCTACCCTTTGGCACTAAGGAGAAATATAAACTCTTTACTACATGATAGCCCTTAAATACTGTCAGCCTGCCTCCCCTTGTCTCTTCAGTTTTTCTTTTCTCCAAATTAAACAAACTCAGTTCTTTCAATTAAACTCCATAAGGCATACTGTCTAGTTTTCATAGCATCTTCAATGACCTCATCTGTATATACTCCAACTTGCCCATATCTTCTCCTAAAAAAAATAGAAGGCCCATGAAAAGCTCTCTATCAGTAGATGTCTTTATACAATCACTTGGGGTGGGCAGTATTAGATAGGGGATTCCTGTTTGGCATCAGTTAGAATAAATGACTTCTGGTTTTCCTTCCAGCTCTGAGACTCCATGATCCTAAATAATATTCCAAATGTGGCCTGACCCAAATAGTCATACTGAACACCATTCTTCCATTAATGTAGCCTACAACTGAATTGCTCCACAAAAGTCCTAATCCAGCCCCTCATTGTTCAGAAGTCATTTTGATTTGATGCTATTGGGGCACAATTCCCAGTAGGTATTATCAAGCTAGTAAAGCTTTGAAGAAGTGCCTATAGTTTATATCATCAATTGGTTGGAGCAATAAGGTGAAATACCAAATTAGAAGATGGGACTGAGGCAACCCAAGAAACAATAAAAATACAAAACTGGTCCTTGGTTCAGTGTGGCCAATTTCTAATTCTTCAAAGAACAATGAAAAAACCACCCATTTTTAATGAAGCTTATGCTACTTTATTATAGTCTGTGTGCTCATGAAGCACTCAAACTTTTCAGTAAGCCAGGAAATATGCTAACCACTGGGAGAGAGCACATAAGTCTCTCTGTGACCTATAAGGTTCATTTGTGGAAAGCTGTTTTTACTCCAAAACCTTGGGTGTGCCCTTCTCTTTGCCTTTTCTGTTATCTTCCAAAATTGATGCCAACACTTCCTTCTTGATTCAGTAAGATTCCCCTACCAATACCCTGTTTCTTTCCCTATGACTAATAGATAGAAGCCAATCAGATTTGCCTGATTAAAAATTGGTCCCTTCCTAGTATGAAAGTGATTGGGAACTAGGTATCAGATATCCCAGACTAAGCAGGATGGGTAATGGAGAGCCTGGTACAATCAGGTAGTCTGTGTCTGGAGGCAGCTTTCTGAAAGACAATTAGTTGACACTTTTCCCCACTTTATAGTTTATGATCCAAAGACCAGCTCATCTTGGGTTTCTTAAACCATCTTGGTTGTATCATTTCCTCAGCAACCCTGCTCTGACATTCTACTATGGATGTTTCATTTTGTCTTGATCCTCCATTTGTATGAATTAAAATAAGGAAAGAAGAAAGATCTAATACTTTATACTTTCTGGTCTGTATGATGCTTAGTGAAAATCCCCTAAAGGATGTGCATAATTTTTTTTCTGCGTTTGTGAGGTTTTTGTATTCAAAGGAATGATTAGTTTTTGTATATCATGTAGAGCTGATAAATATGTATATTTCTTTATGTTTCTATTCCATAATCACCAGAGATATATCATATCTAATTTTTCTAAAATTCTGCTCAGGTCCTTGACTTCTTTCTTTCTTTCTTTCTTTCTTTCTTTTTTTTTTGTTAGATTTATCTAGGGCTGAGAGGGGGCAAACTGAGGTCCACCATTATTATATTTTTATGGTCCATTTCTGATAGTAATTCATATAGCTGTTCTAAGCATTTCAAAGTTATGTCATTGTAATGGAAATGCAGATTTAAAGATCTTCCCTGCCCCTAGCTTAAGTGCACCTGGAGCCTGTGGTGGGAGGCTTGTTTTTCAGGGAAGCCCACACCTTGATACTTTGTGATTGGGCAGTGGGTCAAGGAGGTTGTTACAATCTTTGAGCTAGGAGAAGGCTATATAAACTCTGATGAGGGGCTTTGCTTTGGGGCTCACTTTGAGAAGTGTTGTGTGATTTGACCAGATGAGACTCTGGGAAGCCGTTGTTGAGAGCCCCCCGGCTTTGAAAACCCAGATGTTGATGCTTCCCTCTCTGGTAACTGTGATTTGGTATTGATATAATGGTAGGACAGTTTGGAAGCCTGTCTGTTTGATCTGTAAGTTCTGTAACTCTGAAGTTTGGGGTGCTGACCTTTTTCCCCTGAACTAGGTAATGTGTGTTTGTTTGATTAAAGTAAGCTTGTTAACCCATTTTGAGTTGCTTTCCTTTTGAAAAGCAGATCTAAGAACCTATATTGGCAGTCACCCTGGGGATGTTGGGGTGCTTGCCGCTACAAAATGGCGACGAGGGATGGGATCTGCTGAGTAAAAGGAAAGTATGGGGGCTGGGATAATTGTTTGTTTCCCAGTTGTGGTAGCTGTGATTCTGTGGAGCCATGGAGCAGGAGAGAGGAGCGGCCTGCATGCTGACTTCACTGAGCTGAGAGCAGGAATGGTGAGCTGCCTGCATGGAGATCTGTGGAGAAGCCTGGAGCCGCTGCCTTCTGCTGGAGGAGAAGGAACCCAGGAGTTTGGAATTCAGCCACAGGACAAGATAAGGACTGTGTGGCAAAGCAGGGGCACTGATTGTGTTTCCTTGCTGCATCCCACAGTTTGGGACCCAGGGGGAGGATGGACTTGTGACTGGTGGGTGGGGTGAAGTGCCATAGACCCCAAGGACCCCACTTTGGTTTTGTTGCCCAGCCCCCTCTCTGGACTTGGAAGCAGGGGCTGGAGCAGTGTGAGGGGAAGGACACCCCCCCTCCTCCCAAGAGAACTTTATGTGATAATACTTTGTATTTTGTGAATTGATGTGATAATGCTTTGTATTTTGTGTTTAAGGCCCAGTGGCCACTTTGGTAACTTTAAATGTATCTTGAAAATATGACTTAAGAGATGGTTAGTGCTGATTGAAATGTAAATTGTCTATGTTATGGGCATACTTAGTAAGACTTTACTGAATAAGTGACTAATTGTACTTTGAGATATTGTTACAGATAAGAGACTAATTGAGCTAATCAAGACTTTGCCCCATGAGTGGAAGACTTGTACTTTGAAAACTGATGTGACTGATTGAGTTAACTTAAGAGTGACTATTTTTTTATTTTACTGATAAGTGACTGAGTTAACATTTGCCCCATGAGTGGAAGACTTGGACTTTTGTATTTTGAGATTATATTGTGATTTTCTTATGTACCTGGAAGATGTGACCTATGAGATGTTTAGTGCTAATTCAATGTAAGTTGTGTGTGCTATGGGCATGAAATATCTTGGGGCCGAATGTAATGGAAATGCAGATTTAAAGATCTTCCATGCATCTGGAGCTTGTGGTGGGAGGCTTGTTTTTCAGGGAAGCCCACACCTTGATACTTTGTGATTGGGCAGTGGGTCAAGGAGGTTGTTACTATCTTTGAGCTAGGAGAAGGCTATATAAACTCTGATGAGGGGCTTTGCTTTGGGGCTCACTTTGAGAAGTGTTGTGTGATTTGACCAGATGAGACTCTGGGAAGCCGTTGAGAGCCCCCCGGCTTTGAAAACCCAGATGTTGATGCTTCCCTCTCTGGTAACTGTGATTTGGTATTGATATAATGGTTGGACAGTTTGGAAGCCTGTCTGTTTGATCTGTAAGTTCTGTAACTCTGAAGTTCGGGGTGCTGACCTTTTTTCCCTGAACTAGGTAATGTATGTTTGTTTGATTAAAGTAAGCTTGTTAACCCATTTTGAGTTGCTTTCCTTTACAAAAGCAGATCTAAGAACCTGTGTTGGCAGCTACCCTGGGGATATTGGGGTGCTTGCCGCTACAGTCTTGGGTGTGTATATATTAAATACTGAAAGCAATTTATTGTTTGTTTCTGATTATCAAACTGTAGTTTTCCTTTTTTTTCTCTTTTAAATTAACTTTTTTTTTGCTGTTGCCTTGTATGAAATCACAATCGCTATTTTTGATGTGTTGTTTTTTTTTTGTTGTTGTTCAGCTGAGGAATGATGGATTTTGCTTAATCAATTATTTTAACTCCATGTTTTTATGTTTCAAGTATATTTCTTATAAACAGCACATTGGGGGGGCAGAGCCAAGATGGTGGAGTAAAAGCAGGAACTTGCTTGAGCTCTAACCACCTCCAATACCTGTAGAAACAGTACATTGTTGACTTTTGTTTTCTAATCCATTATGCTAACTTCTTCCACTTTATGGGTTGAGTCCATCCCATTCACATTCAAAATTATGATAGTTATTGTTTCTTTCCCTCCATTTTTTCTCTTCTGTACATACCCCCTATCCCTGTTTATATCCTTATCACCCTTTCTTTTTTTCCCTTTAAACCTCTCTTTACTATCTCCTTTCCAAGTTTAAGATTAGTTTGCTAATGACAAATCCTTCCCTGAATATTCACTTCCTATTATATTTCCTTTCCCCCTTTCCCTTTCCTATCTCTATCTATGGTGAGTTTAGTATATTACTACAATAAACTCTTTATTTTGGTGTCTGTGTGTATGTTAACATGTGCTTCCATTTTTGTCTAGTTTAGATGAAAGTGAAGTTCAAGTGATGCCTACTCCTCCCATTACTTCTGTTTGCACTTCTGTTTGTATTTATCCATATACACCTGGATTGTGTAACTTAACAAGTTCCTCTACATTTTCTCCCATTTTCCCTAAAGTATACTCTTCCCCTTTTATTTCTTATAACATCTTCAAAACAAAATAAAATAGAACTATCTATAGGTCTACTGTCTCAATTAACTACCTCTCTAACCCCTTGTGACATTAGGATTCTGAAATCTTTTAAGATTAATCCCATTAGAACATAAACATTTCATCTTTATAAATTCCCTTCTGATTGCTCTTTATAAATTTTCCTCTCAACTACATATTCATATTTCAAAGTTCCTTTTTAGTTCTTTTTTTTAATCAGGAAAATTTGAAAGTCTATTTCATGTAAGTTCCATTTGTTTTTTTTTTCTTTTAGAATTATATTCATTTTTCCCAGGTAAGTTATTTTTGATCGCGGACTTTTGTTTTTTGTCTTTTGGATGATCTCATTCCATGTTCTCCTTTCCTTTGCCATGTCAGAGGCTGAATCTTATGTGATCCTGATTGTGGTTCTTAGATATTTGAATCCTTTCTTTCAGAATGCTAGTAGTATTTTTTTCCTTCTGTCTGAAGCTCTAAATTTGGGCAATGACATGCTGGGAAGTTTTCATTTTGGGATTTCTTCCAGGAAGTGATCTGTGGTTCTATTTCCAAACTGTCTTCTGGTTCTAATCTTTAGCCAATTCTCTTTAATGATTTCTTGAAGTATGATATCCAGTTTCTTCCTCTTTTTTGGCCATGGTTTTCAGGTATAATCTTATGATTTGTAAGTTATCTCTCCTTGATCGGTTTCCCACTGCTCTCTTATTCTTTTAACTTTTGTTTTAAACATTCTTCTTGATTCCTAGTGTAATTAATTTCCATTTGGTCTATTCTTATCTTTAAGGAGTGTGTTACTAGGGTAAGGTTTTATATGTCTTCTATTAAGTTGCTGATGCTTTCTTCAATATTCTATAACTCTCATTTGTTTTATAATACCTTTAAAACATATCATTTCCTCAAATAATTCTAATTGTTCTTTTAGGCAAGCTGCTTTTTTTTTCTTTAAAATTTTAAATATAGGGGGCGGAGCCAAGATGGCAGGAGTAGAAACAGCTCATCCAAGACACTCTGCCCCCAGATTCCCCACAAACTATGTAAAAGGGGACTCTGAATAACTTCTGGAGCCCCAGCAACAACAGAACGACACAGAGAAGCTAACCTCCCACTGAGGACAGCCCAGCAACCCTGCAGGAAGGACCAGCGCAGCGCTCTGGGAACCGGCAGGGCAGCACACTGAGTGCGGGAAGCCGAGCCGAGTGGAGCCCAGGTCCCCGTGAGCCAAGGTTTTAGCCCCAGGGCGGCAGGGCCAGCAGCCGGCTGGAGAGACCCCAGAATACCAGCAGCTGTGGCGACTCCAGAATTATCAACATAGACATGCCTAGGACAAAGTGAGAGGTTAGTGCCCTATGGACTTTGGGACCAGTACTTGGGGAATGCATTGGCTTCCTCCCCTGGGGGCTAGAAGCCGCTGAGGAGACACGCCATTTTGCAGTTTTCAGAGGCAGCTCCAGCTCCTGGCCTGCAAACTGTAGGGAGATCCAGTTATCAGTTTTGGGGGGGGTAATCTCTCTTGCTTTAACTTCCCTGGATCTGGATTGTGATCTGGGGTGGAAGTCGTGGGTGGGTTTATAGCTTGCCAGAAACAGAAGTTGGCCCCCTCACACATTTGGGACGAAAATTCCTCTATCTGGCCTTAAAGCCATAGTGTGGCAACAAGCCCAAAAGTCAAGTAATTAAGTGGCAACATGCCAAGGCAAAGGAAACAGAAAAATGCAACCCTAGACTCCTATTTTGGGGGCATAGAGCGGGAAAAGGACTGTGAGGTCAGAAGTCCTGCTCAAAAAGCCCCAGGGGAAACCATGAGCGGGTTGCAGGCCATAGAGGACCTTAAGAAGGACTTTAAAAATCAAATAAGAGAAGTGGAAGAAAAATTGGAAAGAGAAATGAGAAGGATGCAGGAAAAGTACGAAATGAGGGTCAACAGCTTGACTGAGGAAAACAACACCTTAAAAAATAGACTAACTCAAATGGCAAAGGAGGCCCAAAAGGGCAATGAGGAGAAGAATGCCTCAAAAAGTCGAATTTGCCAGATGGAAAAAGAATCTCAAAAGTTCACTGAGGAGATTCATTCCTTCAGAGTTAGACTGGAGCAAATGGAAGATAATGACTTTATGAGAAATCAAGATGCTGTTAAGCAGATCCAAACAAATGAAAGAATAGAAGGCAATGTGAAATATCTCATGGGAAAAACCACTAACCTGGAAAACAGATCCAGGAGAGACAATTTAAAAATTATTGGACTACCTGAAAGCCATGATCAAAGAAAGAACCTAGAAATCACCCTTCAAGAAATTCTCAAGGAAAATTGCCCTGATGTTTAGATCCAGAGGGCAAAATAGAGGTTGAAAGAATCCACAGATCACCTCCTGAAAAAGATCCCAAAAAGAAAACTCCCAGGAATATTATAGCCAGGTTCCAGAATCCCCAGATCAAGGAGAAAATACTACAAGCAGACAGGAAGAAACAATTTCAATATTGTGGAAACACAATCAGAATAGCACAGGACCTGGCAGCTTCTACACTGAGGGATCGAAGGGCATGGAATATGATATTCCAGAGGGCAAAAGAGCTGGGACTGAACCCACACCAATCAAATTACTAAAGGATTACCAGAAAAAATAATAACAAAATCCATATGGAAGGTGAAAATGGTCAGGAAACTCAACAGAAATAATGAAAAGAAATGTAAACAAAAGGGGCCTAGTGTGCTAGACTTGAAACTATACTACAAAGCATATAATACAGTAATAATTATTAAAAAAAAATTTGGTACTAGTTTAAAAGTAGAGACTACTTATATTAGGTGCACAACAAATATAAGCAAATGTATCTAAAACCCTAGTATTTGATAAACACAAATATTTTAGTGAGATAAGAACTCATTATTTGACAAAAGCTGATGGTAAGAATTAGAAGCTTGAAATATAAGATATGAAAGAAATTAGATGTAAACCAACATCTTAAACGAAGACAAGCTCCAAGTGGATAGGTGATATAAAAAAATCATATCATAAACAAATTAGAAAAACAAAGCAATTTTTACCTGTCAGGTGTATGGATAGAAAAGTTTTTGACTAAACATAGACACAAGAGACTGGCAGAAGACAAAATGGGTAATTTTGATTTTATTAAATGCAAAAGGAGTTGCAAAAGCAAATCTAATAAAGCTAAGTAAAAAGGGAGGCAATTAACTTGGGGGAAATCTTTACAGTAAGTTTCTATGGTAAAAGTCTTATTCACAAAATATATAAGGAACTAAGGAGAGAAAGTCATTTGCTGGTTGATAAATTATTAAATGATTTAAGCAGGCAGTTCTCAAAGAAAAAAATCTAGATTAGCAGCCATATGAAAACAGGCTCCAAATCATTACCAATTAGAAAAATGCAAATTAAAGCAATTCTGAGATCCTAATCTCACACTCATCATAATGGAAGAGATGATAAAGTAGGAAAATGATAAAGGTTTTTGAGAGATTAGGAGAAAACTGGCATAGTGGTGCACTGTTTGTCCACCTGTCAATAGATACATTCCTTCTGGAAAGTAAATTGGAATTATAGCAAAAAGTTACTAAATAATGCTATACTAATGCTAGGCCTACACACAAAAGGGATTAAAAAAAGAAGTAAAGTCCCTTATGGGTTTTGGGTTTGGTTTTGTTTTTTGTTTTTTTTGCTTTTTAGAGGGCAATTGGGGTTAAGTAACTTGCCCAAGGTCACACGGCCAGGTTTTTGTTTGTGTATTAATTGTTTGAGGCCAGATCTGAACTCAGGTCCTTCTGACACCAGGGCCAACACTCTCTACTCACTGCGGGTTTTTTTAAATAGTAGTTCTTCTCAAGGTGGTGAAAAGCTGGGGACTAAGGGGATGTCCATCAACTGAGAAATGACTGAATAAGATGTGGTATATGGATGTGATGGAGTACTATTGTAGTGTAACAAATCAGGAAATAGAAGGTTTCAAAAAAAATCAAAGAAAATGTTTTAAAGGCTTTTTCAATTTCCACAGAGTGATGTAAGCAGAACCATAAAAAAAATTAGGTTAACATCAATATAATTAAAAATGAACAATTTTGAGGACTTTTATAAACTAATAAAGAATAAAATGAGTAGGACCAGGAGAACATTTTACACAATAAAAATATTGTAAAACAAACAACATTGAAAACTGTAAGAATTAAGATCAATACAATGACCATTCATGATTCCAGAGGACCAATGGGGGGAAAAGGTGTCCATTACAAAGAAGTGATAGATTTGGGATGCATGATGAGACATATATGTTTTTGTGGAACCTGTTTTGCTTGACTACACATATTTGTTAGGAGAGATTTGTTTTTTCCCTTCTTTTGTTTCCCAAAAGGGTAGAGAGTAGGAAGAGTAGGAGGGAGAGAAAATATATTTCGGTTACTTTTTTAAAAGAGGTGGGGAAGGGGCGGCTAGATGGTGCAGTGAATAGAGCACTGGCCCTGGAGTCAGGAGGACCTGAGTTAAAATCTGGCCTCAGACACTTAACACAAAAACTAGCCATGTGACCTTGGGCAAGTCACTTAACCCCAACTGCCCTCCAAAAAAAAAAAAAAGGCAAAAAAAAAAGGTGGAGAGTGCTACAAATGTGGAATATTGCATGTGTTTTTAGATGAGATAGCTATACTTTTTACTTAACCATTTTACTTTGTTACAAGAGACTTCTCAGCAAGTTGGAGTAATCTGATAATGTCTGTAATATAAAAACAAAAAAAATCAATATAACTTTTAAAGAAGGAAGTCAATATTGGGGGGGAGAGTGGGAAGAAAACTCTTTAGGTCTAATAATGGCTAATAAGGACTGGGTCAAACCTAATATAGAAGCTTCTTACCATAAATCTAGAAATACTGCAGGATGTGCAGAGAATTTTCTTTCAAATATTTGCTAAAAATAGTTTGATACAATTAATTACAGTGACTACATTATTTCAAGCAACAAGTCAGAGATGGAAGAAATTGTAATGGAAATGCAAATTTAAAGATCTTCCCTGCCCCTAGCTTAAGTGCACCTGGAGCCTGTGGTGGGAGGCTTGTTTTTCAGGAAAGCCCACACTTTGATACTTTGTGATTGGGCAGTGGGTCAAGGAGGTTGTTACATTCTCTGAGCCAAGAGAAGGCTACATAAGCCCTGAGGAGAGGCTTTGCTTTGGGGCTCACTTTGAGAAGTGTTGTGTGATTTGACCAGATGAGACTCTGGGAAGCCGTTGTTGAGAGCCCCCGGCTTTGAAAACCCAGATGTTGATGCTTCCCTCTCTGGTAACTGTGATTTGGTATTGATATAATGGTTGGACAGTTTGGAAGCCTGTCTGTTTGATCTGTAAGTTCTGTAACTCTGAAGTTCGGGTGCTGACCTTTTTCCCCTGAACTAGGTAATGTGTGTTTGTTTGATTAAAGTAAGCTTGTTAACCCATTTTGAGTTGCTTTCCTTTACAAAAGCAGATCTAAGAACCTGTGTTGGCAGCTGCCCTGGGGATATTGGGGTGCTTGCTGCTACAGAAATTTATGAAGAATAATGTTGGTTTTTTTCCTGTAGTTTCTCCAAGTAAGGAGGGCCAACTTTGTGGTGAAATAACCATAATTAAAAATTCTATTAAACTAAGGAATAAAAGTAGATTTCACAAGAAACACAAGATCAAGCATGCTTATATGCAGAGATCAATACTGATAATCATGGGTGGTAACAACAATGTACTAACTACAGAACTGAAGAAAAGACCCAATTCTACTAGGTGATGTTAGATACTATGTATTTCCACATTATGCATTTGATCTAATGTATGCAACTTTGCTTTGAAGCATTTGTGACTGATGTATCCAGTATGCTATATACAACTCTAATATTGGATGCTCTGTACTAATTACGAGTAGGTAATTTATGTACCTAAGATAATTGCTTAGTACGTATGCTATGTACAAATTAATAAATGTTTTAGTGTACACCTACATACTGTACCTATATACCCAACAGGGTTTTTAGAGATTGCAAATTTTCCACTGGGATAAGAGTTTAAGGGAAACAGGGACTTTGTGCTGGAATATAGGACACCTCTACCTCTCCCACTCTGGGGCTGCTAAGTACTTCTTGGATGAGTGTTAAAATTCAAGTCTATTTGCATGGCATCAGCACTATCTGCCCAGGGTATGATGGGAATTGAGAGGGCAAATGAAAAGCAATACAATTATTCCAAGTGTAAGAAGGGGTCAGGAGGAAGTATGTACTGCATGGGGGTGTTCTATACAACCTGTATTCTGGGAGAGGGAAGAAGTGAAAGGAACTTACTCACTTTGACTCAGCTACTTTTTTTCTGTATGAGGGTGGGGAGGAAAGGCAGCAAGGTGAGTAGATACAATTTAACAGCTGCATGAGTGAGAGTTCTGTCAGCCACACTTACATAGCCTTGACTAACCAAAGAGTTGAAAACAGGCTGATGATTCCTTGAGCAATACTATAAAATAACCATAACACAGCCTCAGGAAAGAAGCACCAGCCATAGCTCCAGACCATGTCAACAGTGACTTGGTAAAAAGCAGCAAGAAAACCTGCACCTTTAGAAGAAAGAAATGCAGGGAATGATGGCTGAGAAGGCAGGGCTAAGGACAACTTTAGGATCACAATATGCTAAACTGTGCCAATGGTGATGCAGAGAGGAATCAGGACCTGCCCAGGGGAGCCAGAGGAATGAAATTTATGGTTAGAGTTATGGACATCAGATCTTATGGACTGTCTGCTGGGAGACGGAGCTATAAAAGCCTGAAACATGTTTCCCAGACACTGGTGTGGGGAGTCTTTGGGAGACTGCCCCCTTTTTGTGTATGGGGTGGAGAAGAGGCCTAAAAAAGATGTCCTTGTTTGATTTATCTTTGATTTTTTTTTTTTTGCTTTCTGGAGGGGCAATTGGGGTTAAGTGACTTGCCCAAAGTCACACGGCTAGTTAAGTGTTAAGTGTCTGAGGTCGGATTTGAACCCAGGTCCTCCTTACTCCAGGGCTGGTGCTCTATTCACTACGCCACCTAGCCACCCTATCTATGATGTTTTTGTCATAATTAAGTTATTGAGATTAAATTTTTCCAGGTATACTGGAAGAGAATGCATTGGAATAGCACCTTGAGATATCTTTGCATCGTTTTTATTAGCCAAAACGTGGCAAACCTGGGGCTCTTGATTTGAGTAGGGTAGATGGTACAATTGTGTTCCTGCATATTTTGCTCATTGTTGGTGTCTCTGGTTCATAGAGGATGATGTTAGGACTGTCCCTATAGCACTCTGAATGAACTCAAAATCCTTCCCAGCCCCTAGGCACTCTGCCCCTATGCTTACAGACTGGCTTGGAAAGAGAGTCAGTGTTCATATAACACTTGAGTTTATGCCTGCACAGCAGATGACAAGGTATTCAGGAAATGCCTCAGCCTCATGAGTTTGAGGAGTAGTCTAATGGGATAGCACTCTCCATATACTCAGTGTACAAACTGGTATATCCAAAAACAAAGACCCCAAATTAATCTCATTAGTTTTCTGACAGTGGAGGTATGCCAGCTGAGTAACAGCAGAATCTAACCTATCAATTCTCTCACTTGGTATGAAAAGACCCAGTCTAAGCTTCACCTAAAACCAGCTTTAACATCTTCTATTTTATCTTAATATCTTATGAACTGCTAGTCAACTTCTTTTTTTTTTTTTGAAGCAATTGGGGTTAAGTAACTTGCTCAAGGTTACACGGCTAGTCATTATTTATGTGGGGGTGCTCATTTTCTGAGGCCGAATTCGATCTCGGGTCATCCCAACTCCGAGGCCGGCGCTCTCACTGCGCCACCTAGCCGCCCCGCTAGTCAACTTCTTACAAAGGATATTCCTACTGGGTTCATTAAACTTTATTTCTCAATTTATTCAGATCAACTAATTGAATTCTTCTGATTTTGTTTGTTTTTTAAGGTAAAAAGAGGAACTTTTTAGTAAACTTGGAAACAATTATGATTCAAAGTAGAGCTGAGCCTCTGGGTATTCATTCACTCAATCAGCTCATAGATCAAAGACTTAGAACAGAAAAAGGAGCTTATAAGTCATGGAATACAATTTTCTCTGTTTACATATGAGGAAACTGAGGTACACTGGTTAAGTAACTTGTATATAGTCACACAGTAAATGGTGGAGCTTAGATTGGAATCCAAGTTCGTTGATTTCTAAGCTATCAGTATTTCCATTGCATTCTGCTTCCTTCAGATAAGAGTAGCTTCCTCTGGAAGCTTCTTAAGAGAAAGCAGAGAAGTAATAAAATTGACAATATGCTAGCATACTTCTAACCTGGCCTCAGACTCCTAGAGTCTACTCCTACCCATCTCTAGACTTTATTATACTGTTAAATTTCAAGGTTTTCTTTTCATTTAAATTGTGATTTTTAATTTTTTAACTTTCAGATTTTTCAGATGTTTTTTGGAATTATGATTTTTAAAAATCTGATGGTAACTAAAGCTGTCCTTTCTGTCACCTAGCCTAACTATATGTAAAGGAGATATGACCTTGATTTGTATGAAGAAGGTAGGTTTGTATTTAAATGATTGATAAACTATTTTGACCTTAAAATAATCCCTAAAACTCATAATCTTTTTTAATGAATGGCAGTATCTTCTCCATTAAGGCAAAGATGACTAGATTTAAATTTAATATCTACTGTCCTGGTCCTTGAAGAGCTCAAGCAATTCAAGTTCCAAAGAAAGCAGAATATCTGATTGTAACAAGGAACCTTTTGCAGCATTCTTGTTTAGGCTATAATTAGTAAAAAAACAACATTAACCAAATATCACAACATTCAAATCAGTAACGTACCAATTCCATTAACTGTTTGAGCTGACCTATCTCTTCTGGAAGAGATCCAAGCTTGTTGTTACTTGCAATTAAGACTTTGAGAGGGAGACCACACAGGCAGGCTGGCAATGATGACAGCTGATTGCGACTGAAATAAAAAAAAAGAAATGGAATTATACAAATAAAAAATACAGCTCACATTATGCTGTATGTTTATGTGAGTTATCATCTGGAAATGAAAGCAGCAGTTTATAAAATTAAAAGTTAATCTTTTCTGGATATGCTAAGCAATTCAAATGGCAAGTCCTCAAAAAAAGAAAATACCTTTGGGAAGACAGAGTCAAAGCTATTTATTTTTAAAAGTTTTATTTAAACACCAAATAGATACACATTGGAGGGGTGTGGCACAGTGGAAAGAGCGCTGAGCCTGGGGTCAAGTAGACCTGGGTTTAAATCTGGCCTCAGACACTTATTAGCTGTGCGACCCTGTTTGCCTTAGTCTCCTCTTTACAAAATGGGGATGATAACATCACCTACCTCACGAAGTTCTTGTGAGGACCCAATGAAATAATTATAAAGCACAAAACATAGTGCTGGGCATACAGTAAGTGCTATATACACTTTTCACTATCATCATCATCATTTCTTCCCACACTGAAAAACAATACTGCTATTCTTTTTTAAAAAATTAATATTTTATCTTTTTCTCCAATTACATGTAAAAACAATTTTTCAACATTCTTTGTTTTCCAATATTCATTTTAAAATTTAGTTCAAAGTTCTCTCCTTTCCCACCCCCTCATTGAGAAGGCAAGCAATTGGTTATACATGTAGCACTGCTATCCTCAAAGACACAAAACTCATTTTCTCAGCCCATACCCATTTTTGACAGTACATCCAGACAACTAATACCAACAGGAAGGTAGTATATCCTGTTTTTCCCCAATAACATACATAAAAAATTCAAGTTAGAGCAAATATGAAAATGGAAATATATTTTCATCTTAGTCAGAAATAGTGAAGAAAGGACCACAGTTCACTGAAAAATAGGCCAATTTCAGGCACCTAAGAACTAGAATCTCTACTAAAACCAGAGAGACAATGTGATATATTCAGAAAATCACCTGATTTGGAGCCAAAGAACTGGGGTCCAAATCCTGTCCCTGCTACTTTCTAGCTATGTGTGACCTTTGGCAAGTCATTACCTCACCAATAAAACGGAAGGAGTAAGACTGGAAGATTCCTTCTTTCTTCTAGCTCTTTCTCTATGATCCTATGATCATGGAGCTGCTGAAGCCTATGTTGGAGCCTCAAGAAAAGCACCACTTAAAAATAAAAAAGAAAAATATCTCCCCCCAAATGACCTGAAGGCAAAAATTATGCCTGCTGCAAGAGAAATTATTTGGTTCCCAGAAGTGGTCGCAAAGGCCTCTTCTGACATTTTCCCTGCCAGATGTTTTGCCCAACTTCCCCTCTAATGGAGCAGGCTGCCAACTTTCTACAATCTACTTTCAGTTGTGTGAGGCAGCAGGAAACATGGCTAAATAAGATCCAGAGATGATCCAAAATTCTGTCATTTAACTCAACTTCCACCCCACGAGAAGTCATTTTTTGCTTTTAACATGTTAATAACCTAGGTTCAGAAACACTAAGTTATTGGTTAAAGATCACATTCCTAACAAAGGGTGGAATCAGAATTCCTTTCACACTTTAAACCCAGGTCTTCTCAGTCCTAGTTCAGTACTCCTTCTACTATACCAACTGCTTTTCACAGTCAGAAGACTTGTAAGTGTCCTCCAAATCCTACTTTGTTGACATTCTGTGGTGTAGCAATGATCCTAGGTACTCAAAGGCCACATATACCATCATAACAAAAGCTCTGACAGATTCTCCTATGCTGGTGAGGCTTTGGCAACAGTTAGTTGCCTGGGGCTGCTTCCTGATAACCAACATCCCCAGTACAGAGAAACTAATCATTTCAGAAGCTAGATGCTTTCTTTGGATATGGCCTATGAAACAAAGAAAAATACAAAATGTCCTTCAGGCCTTTATGTGGCCCCCTTTGGATTTTGTAGGACAGCGGCAGAGAGGTGGTAAAGTTGAAGGGTGATGAGAAGCAAAGTTCTTAGATGGTTCACATGCTCTAATGCTTTATTTTTTGTTTAATTTGTTTATTTTTAGTTTTCAACATTCATTTCCACAAGATTTTGAGTTACAAATTTTCTCCCCATATTTCCCCTACTCCCCAACCCAAAATGGTGATCCTACTGAATACCCCTTCCCCGAGTCTGCTCTCTCTTATATCATCCCCCATTCCCCCTCTGACTTTCTAGTAGGGCAAGATAGATTTCTATACTCAGTGCCAATATATCTTATTTCCCAGTTGAATGTAAAAATAATAATAATAAATATTTTTTAACATTTGATTTTAGCACTTTGATTTCCCGATTCTTTTCCTTCTTCCTTCACCACCCACCCCTACTAGGAGGAAAACTGATTCAACATAGGGAATACATGTGTAGCTACACAAAGCATTTTGATTGTAGATGTATTGTGAAAGAATGACTGTTTCCCTCCATCCTTTCCTACCCCCCACTTGTTCTATTTTCTACTTTGACCCTGTCCCTTTTCAAAAGTATATGCTTATAACTACCCTCCTCCCCAACCTGTCTTCCCTTCCATCATCCCCCCTCTTATCCCTTTCCCCCCTACTATCCTATAGGGTGAGATACCCAATTTAGTATGTATGTTATTCCCTCCTTAAGCCATATTCAACGAGAGTAAGGTTGACCCATTCCCTTTTGCCTTCTTGTTCTTCCCCTCCATTATAACAGTTTTCTCTTGCCTCCTTTATAGGAGGTAATTTACCCTATTCTATCTCCCCCTATCTCCTCTCATTATATTCCTCTCTTACCTCTTAATTTTATGTTTTAGATATCATCCCTTCCTCTTCAACTGATCCTATGCCCTCTATGTATACATGTACACATATATACACACACTCACATGTATTTATACACACACACCTTCCTATACAAACATATATATGTATATATACATACACACACATATATATACACATATGTGTGTATATATATACACACACACACACACACACACACACATACACACACACACACACATATATTCCCTTCAACTATCCTCATACTGAGAAAAGACTCATGAGTTACAATTATCATTTTTCCATGTAGGAATGTAAATAGTTCAATTTTAATAAGTTCCTTATGATTTCTTTTCCCTGTTTACCTTCTCATGCTTCTCTTGCTTCTTGTATTTGAAAGTCAGATTTTCTATTCAACTCTGGTTTTTTCATCAAGAATACTTGAAAGTCCTCTATTTCATTGAATACCCATATTTTCCTCTGAAACATTATACTCAGTTTTGCTGGGTAGGTGATTCTTGGTTTTAATCCTAGCTCCTTTGACCTCCAGAATATCATTTTCCATGCCCTCTAATCCCTTAATGTAAAAGCTACTAGATCTTGTGTTATTTTGATTGTGTTTCCATAATACTCAAATTGTTTCTTCCTGGATGCTTATAATATTTTCTCCTTGATGTGGGAACTCTGGAATTTGGCTATAATCTTCCTAGGAGTTTTCTTTTGGGGATCTCTTTTAAGAAGTGATTGGTGTATTCTTTCCATTTCTATTTTGCCCTCTGGTTCTAAAACATCAGGGCAATTTTCCTTGAGAATTTCTTGAAGGATGATTTCTAGGTTCTTTTTTTTATCGTGGCTTTCAGGTAGCCCAATAATTTTAAAATTATCTCTCCTGGATCTATTTTCCAGGTCAGTGGTTTTTCCAATTTGATATTTCATATTGCCTTCTATTTTTTCATTTGTTCAGATTTGTTTTGTAGTATCTTGGTTTCTCATAAACTCATTAGCTTCCATTTGCTCCAATCTAATTTTGAAGGAATTATTCTCTTCAGTGAGTTTTTGAAATTCCTTTTCCATCTGGCAAATTTGACTTTTTAAAGCATTCTTCTCATTGGCTTTTTTGAGCCTCTTTTGCCATTTGAGTTGGTCTATTTTTTAAGGTGTTATTTTTTTCAGTCAGGCTGTTGACTGTCTTTTCATGATTTTCTTGCATCATTCTCATTTCTCTTCCCAGTTTTCCCTCCACTTCTCTTACTTGATTTTCAAAATCCTTCTTGAGCTCCTCCATAGCCTGTGATCAGTTCATATTTTTCTTGGAAGCTTTTGATGCAGAAGTTCTGACTTTGTTGTCTTCTTCCCGTTCCATGATTTGATCCTTTTTATCCCCTAAAAAAGGATTCTGTGGTCTGTTTGTGTTTCCTCTGCTTGCTCATATTGCCAGTCAATTACCTAACTTTTGAACTCTTTGCCATGGTAGAATTGTGCTTCCAGAATGAAGATAGTTTTGTCCCAAATCTCTGGGGTTTTTGCACATGTTGTCAGAGGCCTGAGGAGGGCACCTGCTCTACAGACACCCTACTGGCAAACCTGGTGTTTCTCACCCCAGGACCACCACCCAAGACTGCAACCCAGATCCAAGGAGGTCAAAGCAAGAGCAATTACCCTCTGAATGGTTGCTTGGTTCCCCTACAATCTGTAGGCCAGGAGCTCCTGAGGCAGCCAAGCAGCAGCTGCCTGCTGCCTCCCTGGGGCTAAAATCACACCGCTCACATGGGACTGTGCTTGGCTCCCAGCATGCTGAGATGGACCCTTCCTGTAGGCCTGCTGGGCTGCCTTCAGGGGGAGATTTGTTTCTTTCTGTCACTTTGTGGGTTCTGTACCTCTAAAATTCGTTTAGAGTCATATTTTATAGGTATTTGAGGTGTTTTTGGGGTGAGGTAATGGAATTTCCTCCTTCTACTCTGCCATCTTAGCTCCACCCCTAAAACAAAAGCTTATACTTTAGGAGGGGATCAAAATAATTTACATAAATGACATATAAGGCAGAATGTGATAAAGACAAATAAGTTATCAAAAAATGTTCTAAGAAAATTTGAGGAAGGAGAGCTCATTATCTTTGCCGTCCAACCCACTCACTTTCCAAACTTTAATATGACTATCTGGGTACCATCTTTCTGGTTCAAAATCCTGATATCCTCAACCCATTCTGGCTTGCCCCATGCATCCAAACAATTGGCACAGCTCATCTTTTCTATGTCTACATCTCTTGCATGTCTAGTCTTGTTTATTCACATAATCACCACATAGCTGGAGGTCCTCATTACATTTTGCCTAGACTGTTACAATAGCCTATTTACCTCAAACCTCACACTTCCATTAGACTGAGAGCATGGATTATTTTTTGCCTTGCTTTGTATCCCTAGAGGTTTAGCACAGTGCCCAGCACATAGCAGGCATTTAATAAAATGCTTATTGATTTGACTCTTCCCACCCCAATGCATCCTCCATATACCCAAAGTAATATTTTCCTCAAGTGTAATTGGACCATTTTCCTACTCAATAAACCCCATTGGCTTCCTATTATGTCTAGGATCAAATATTAACTCGTCTAACATTTAAAGCTCTTTAAAACATATCTCCTTGATACCTGTCCAATTTTCTTACATGTTATTCCCCTCCACATGATATATGGATCCAGCCATGTTTGTCTATTCATTGTCCTGTACATATGAAGCTCCATCTTCCAACTCTGTATGTTTGGATTGACTAATCCCTATACCTGGAACGTATTTCCTTATATCTGCATCTCGGTATCTCTGGTTTTCTTCAAGACTTAGCCCAAACACCACCTTCTGCATGAAATCTTTGCTGATACCCACAATTGCTAGAGCACTCCCTTCCTATACTAGTTTGTATTCATTTTCTATATATTATGTATATACTTATGTATCTACATGTTATCTATTATAGTAGACTGTAAACTCCTTAAGGGTGCAATGCCTCACATCTAGTAATCTTCTGTGTTGATGATTTGATTAAGCCTGTCATTCAGCTAATCTTGGAGCATTTCCCCAGATGCAGTTCTCAGTCAGATAAGGGACAGGAAAAGAGAGTTTCTCATATGGGGACAGGAAAGTAGATTTTAGGAGGAAGGTGGTAGAAGGAAGCTGGATGTCTTTTCAGGTGAGAAGCTCAGATTCTAGGACTAGAAAGGCATTGATAACATCCTACCCTTACCACTGGGGTAGGACAATGTAATAGGTAAGGCTTCCATGGAATCATACTTCTTAGACTTCATTTCCAAAGAGAAGCCAAGTTCTTTCTGGATCAAAGAGGCACAGAGAAAAGGCTGGTACTAACCAAATTCCTAATATGATGTGATCTATCCTAGCACCTTTCCTTGAACTTCTCTAAAGGAAGGCATCACAGAACTGAAGTCAAATGACCATTCTTTTAATGAGATGAATATGAGATAAAATTTAAATGTTTAAAATTATTTATAATTTCATCCAGTTATAATTTGAGTCAAGATTTGAATAAGGCAATACTCATACAGTGTCTTATGTTTTGATATTCTAAAAAAAATAAGAATATGCAAGAATTAAAGTTAAAACATTTATTAACTACCTGATACATGCAAAGACAATATGCTAGGTACTAGCCATAAACTTTAAAAATAAAACAAAACAAAAACCTAGTCCTTGTACACAAAGAGCCCACATTCTAAAAGGGAGATAAAATCTGTACACAGATAAATATAACTGAAGGTTTATGTCCCTTAACTGCTTATCACCTGTCACCTGTATTAGTATAATGGCTTCCTAATTGGCCTCCATGCCTTGTGTCTCCCTCCAATCTTTTTTCAATAAGGCCACCAAAATTAGTTTCCTAAAGTACAGTAGGATCAAATGCAAACTCCTCTGTTTGGCAATGAAAGCAAGGGGGAAAACAAAGTTCACTTAAAAGAAAGTCATTTTAGAATGAAAAATGAATGGAAACTCATTAGTTCCAAAAAAACAAAGTGTACCTCTATGCCTGATCATCTTAATCATAGCAAGCAAGAGAGGAAAGCATTAGCAAAATGATAAAAAAAATCATTACACTTTACTTATTAAATAATTCAGCTCCAGATTGTATTATACAATTTCAAGGGGTAGCTATTCTTTAGTAATTATATATAACACATAGCTTATTATTAAAATTAATTTGAACTTCCTAAGAATATGTCAACTGACATAAAATTAAATACAAACCATAATGTTTTCCTTCTGCACTGGGGGATAAATTTAATTATAAACTGCCTAAGTCATCTTTGTCCTTTCTTCTCATAGATTTTTAGTAGAAAATAGTAAACTGAAGGGAATTTTATGGTACTAGATATTTGTAACAGTAAGCAAAGTGGGGGTTTTTTTGCTGTTTTTCTGTGTTACTCAGTTTCCCAGCCTCAGTCTTACATGCCTCTGCACTGAACCAATAAGACATGCACAAGTGGGCTCTAACCAATCAGAAAATAGATGTGGGTTCTAGTCAATCAGATGCTGAGTAGAACCGTATATAAAGAGAGCTGGCAGGCATTAAGTAAGTCAGTGTTGAGAGAGTGACACAGCACTCAGGAAGAGAAACACCTTGAGAGGGTGGAGGAAGGAGACCTCTAAGAGCTGGGAGGAGACCTCTGAGAGCTGGAAGGAGACCTCGGAGAGCAGAGAGGGAAGTCAACCTCAAGTTAAGAAGAAAGATTAAAAGTTAAGATGAAAGAGGCCTTTACTTGGACACTTGGTATTGATTAAGGAGATTGTCCTTACAGTGACCTAGGGGTGGATGGTGTGGTATTTTCTGCTACCCCTTAAGGATGCATCATGCTAGGGAAGACCCTAGCCTGGGACCCCTTGATGGTGTAAACAAGTGTTTTGGGGAATGCTATTGAATGCAATGATATATGCTATATACCATATGACATACTGAGTGTTATGATATATATATATATATATATACATATGCACACACATATTGAATGATATGTTTTGCTTAAGGATATTGCTATGAATATTATGCTTTTCTTTACTGAACAATGTTTACTTCTGAATAGAGAGTTCATTATACTATATGATTAGACCCTTAAAATTATTCACAGCCACAGTCCTTAGGTGTGCTGCCATGATTGCCCTATCATCTTTATCATAGCAAGCAAGAGAGAAATGCATTAGCAAGATGATAAAAATTATTACACTTTATTAAATAATTTAGCTTTAGATTGTATTATACAATTTCAAGGGGCAGCTATCCTTTAATAATTATGTAACACATAGGATATTATTAAAATTAGTTTGAACTTCCTATGAATATGTCAACTGACATTTTATTAAATACTAACCATAATGTTTTCCTTTTGCACTGGGGGATAAATTTAATTATGAACTGGTTAAATCATCTTTGTCATTTTCCTCTCATAGATTTTCAGTAGAAAATAGTAAATTGGACAAGGGAATTTCATGATACTAGATAATTATTATACTAAAGAATCAAGTTATAGATTAGTTTTATTCTAAAATAAGAAATTAGTTCAGATTCTCTGTCCACTTAAGTAGAATATGTCTTAAATTGTTCTCAGGTAAATAATATTGCCTATTTTATTTGATTTTTGGAATTTGGTTATACTGATTATTACTTTAAAAGACTGTCCTGATCTTGCATCTCAAAGTAGGAAATCAAGGAACCTAAGTAAACTGAATGCCTAACTGATGCTTTTAAATGACATCTGTGTATATCCAAAGCAAGCTTGTATATAGATAGATAGATAGATAGATAGATAGATAGATGGATAGATAGATAGATAGATAGATAGATACAGTTTCAGTTATTTTCGGTCATGTTCAACTCTTCATGAGCCCATTTGGGACTCCATTTCTCTTGGCAGAGAAACTGGAGTGATTTCCCATTTCCTTCTGCAGTTCATGTTATAGATGAGGAAACTGAGGCAAACAAGGTTAAGTAACTTGCCCAGGGTCACAAAGCTATTAAGTATCTGAGGCCAGATTTGAACAGAGAGATTAGTCTTCCTCACTTCAGGTTCTGCATTCCATCCATTGGTGCCAACTAGCTGCCCATATATACATACATATATATATATATATACACATACACACATATACACACACACACACACACACACACACACACACATGAAATTCAAATATATACTAAATTCAAAGTGAAATCCCATCCTTCAATTTCATTTGAAGGGTGATCAAAGGGCTTCTGATGAAATATGTTATTTACCTCCAGATGGAGAACTAAGGGACTCAGAATGGAGACTGAAGCATATTTTCTTTTCTTACCTTTCTCTGCTTGTTTTTTAGGGAACATAGCTAATAGAGAAATGTGCTTTGCGTGGTTATTCATATCTGTATTTTTTTTTGCAGCAAGAAATAGTGGAAAGAGTTTAAGTAAGACTGAAGCCCACAGTATGAATTGTAAATGGAAACCAAGGAAATGCTATTAAAGCCAGTTGTTATCATAAACCTATTTAGAAAGTATAATGGAGGATAATTGAACAAACTATGACTACATAAAAATGTAATGTAATATTTTTATGCCATAAGAAATGATGACTATGAAGAATTTTGAGAAAAATTAAAATCTCTTGTGTGAAGTAATAAAGAAAGCAATGTTTGCGAGACTCTAAAAGAAAGCATGGGGGCGGCTAGGTGGCACAGTGAGTAGAGCGTTGGCCCTGGAGTCAGAAGGACCTGAATTCGGATCTGGCCTCAGACACTTAACACACACACAAACAAAAACTTAGCTGTGTGACCTTGGGCAAATTACTTAACCCCAATTGCCCTCCAAAAAGCAAAAAAAAACATGGGAGGGAAGAGATATTAGATTGACTACCAAACTGAAGGTCTACAGAGCTTTTGTGCTGACCTTATTGTATGTCTGTGAAACCTGGACAGTCTACCCATGCCATGCCAGGAAACTGCATTACTTCTATTTTAATTGTCTTGAGAAGATTCTGAAGATCACCTGTCAAGACAAGGTACCAGACACTCAGGTCTTTTCTGGAGCTAAACTCCCAAGCATTCATGTGATGAATGGGCTGGCCATGTTGTTGTAGTACAAAACATACATTTACATAAAAGACTATTTTATGGAAAACTCATGCAAGGTAGGTGCTCATATCGTGATCAGAAGAGGCAATACAAGGACACTCGCAATGTTTCTCTGAAGAACTTTGGAATCAATTATGTGGCATGGGAAATATCAGTAAAAGACCACCTACCACAAAGTGCCACCATCAAAGAAGGCACTGTGTTCTATGAGGAAAGTAGAATCACAGCAGTTCAAAAGAAACATGATATGTACAAATTTAGTGACATCACTCCAAATGTTTATGTCCACTATTTGTGCCCAACCTGGTGGTGGAGCATTTCCAGCTTGTATTGGTCTGATCAGCCACAGTTGGATACACTGTACCTTGACTCCAACATGATGATGTCATTTTGGTCCTCCTCAAGAATGAAAGACAAAAACCATATCATAACCAACCTAAAAATAATGCAGCATTTTACAAAAGACTGTTTTCCACACTCAGTTGCATAACTAAGAAATTCTAGCCAAATGCTATTTTAAAATGAAGGAAAAAAAGGCCAATTATAATTATTATGTACATGTTTATTGTGTACATGGTAAAATACATTATATTTAATGCCTCTAATTTGAAGTTAAATGAATTATAACTGACTCTGGAATTTCCCATTTTTTTTTTCTTTAAACAAATACTTTATTAACTTCTGTTTTACATCATTCATTTCCGCCATATTTTGAGTTACAATCATTTTCCCCCCATTATTCCCCTACCCAACCTCCCAGAATAGCAGTACCACAAGATATCGCTTCCTCCAATCTGCTCTCTCCCATACCTTCTCCCATACCCCCATTGACTTTTCCATTAGAGGAAGATGAATCTTTGTGTCCCAATGCCTTCACATCTTATCTCCCAATTATAGGCAAAAGAGTATTAATAATAGTATTTATATATAAATTTGAAACATTTAATGCTTACTAACTCGAATTTCAGATCCATACTTCCTCCTCCCTTAAGTCACCATTCCTTCTTGGGATATAAGTAATTAGTATATGTACATGTCCAGCTATAAAACATTATCATAGTAGATATACTGTACAAGGCTGCTTATAATTCCCTCCCAACACCCCAACCCCCACCTAGTCCATTCCCTACATGATCCTGTCCCTCTTCTATAGTGGGTACTTCCAACCTCCTCACCCCAAGGATATCCCTCCCATCCATCATCCCTCCTCTCATCCCCCTTCCCTATCCTGCCGCGCAGTTGAGATATCCCATTTAGTATGTATCGTCATTTTCTCCCCTGAACCAAATTCAATGTGAATGTGGTTTTGCCTTTTTAGCCTTCCTATTCTCCCCCTCCCTTGCAACCACTTCCCCTACATGAGATAGTTTACCCTACCATGTCTCTCCCCATCTCCTCTTGCCACTTTCCTCTCTCACCTCATAATTTCATCCCTTGAGTATCCTCCCTTCCCAACAAATTCAACCTATGCCCTCTATCCATATATAACTGTAACCATATACACACACATTCACATATGTATTCATATGACCACACCCCCTCCTTCCATTATTTTCATAGTGAGAAAGATATCATCAGTCACAGTTATTGCTTTTCCATATAGGAATGTAAATAGTTCAACTTTGATAAGTTCCTTTTGATTTCTTTTCCCTGATTACCTTCTCAGGCATCTCTTACTTCTTGTGTCTGGATGCTCAAATTTTCTATTCAAACTCTTGTTTTTTCTCAAGAATGCTTGAAAGTCCTCTATTCCACTGAATGACCATATTTTCCCCTGAAACAAAATACTCAGTTTTGCTGGGTAGGTAACCCTTAAGCCCATTCCCAGTTCTTTTGCCCTCTGAATATCATATTCCATGCCCTTCAATCCCTCAGTGTAGAAGCCGCCAGGTGCTGGGCTATTCTGATTGTGTTTCCACAATATTGAAATTGTTTCTTCCTGGCTGCTTGGAGTATTTTCTCCTTGATCTGGGGATTCTGGAATCTGGCTATAATATTCCTAGGAGTTTTCTTTTTGGGATCTTTTTTCAGGAGGTGATCAGTGGATTCTTTCAACCTCTATTTTGCCCTCTGGATCTAAAACATCAGGGCAGTTTTCCTTGAGAATTTCTTGAAGGGTGATTTCTAGGTTCTTTCCTTTGATCATGGCTTTCAGGTAGTCCAATAATTTTTAAATTGTCTCTCCTGGATCTATTTTCCAGGTCAGTGGTTTTTCCCATGAGATATTTCACATTGCCTTCTAATCTTTCATTTGTTTGGATCTGCTTAACAGCATCTTGATTTCTCATAAAGTCATTAGCTTCCATTTGCTCCAGTCTAACTCTGAAGGAATGAATCTCCTCAGTGAACTTTTGAGATTCTTTTTCCATCTGGCAAATTCGACCCTTTAAGGCATTCTTCTCCCCTGCCCTCTTTGGGCCTCCTTAGCCATTTGAGTTAGTCTATTTTTTAAGGCGTTATTTTCCTCAGTCAGGCTGTCATGACCCTCATTTCATACTTTTCCTGCATCCTTCTCATTTCTCTTTCCAATTTTTCCTCCACTTCTCTTATTTGATTTTTAAAGTCCTCCTTAAGGTCCTCCATGGCCTCCAACCCACTCATGTTTTCCCCTGGGGCTTTTGGAGCAGGACTTCTGACCTCACAGTCCTTTTCCCGCTCTATGCCCCCAAAAATAGGAGTCTAGGGTTGCATTTTCTGTTTCCTTTGCCTTGGCATGTTGCCACTTAATTACTTGACTTTTGGGCTTGTTGCCACACTATGGCTTTAAGGCCAGATAGAGGAATTTTCGTCCCGAACGTGTGGGGGGCAACTTCCATTTCTGGCAAGCTGTAAACCCACCCACAACTTCCACCCTAGATCACAATCCAGATCCAGGGAGGTTAAAGCAAGAGCGATTACCCCCCAAGACTGATCGCTGGATCTCCCCACAAATTTGCAGGCTGGGAGCCAGAAATGCCTATGAAAACTACAAAATGGCATTTCTCCTCAGCGGCTTCTAGCCCC
>WOXC01007332.1:0-71515 GCA_011680675.1 Gymnobelideus leadbeateri | reverse complement strand
TTGTTTCTTCCTGGATGATTCTAGTATTTTTTTCCTTGATCTGGGAATTCTGGAACCTTGTTAAAATATTCCTTGTAGTTTTATTTCTGGGATCTTTATGAGGAGGTGATCAGTGGATTTTTTTCAACCTCTATTTCCCCCTCTGGGTCTAAAACATCAGGGCAATTTTCCTTGAGAATTTCTTGAAGGATGGATTTCTAGGTTTTTTCTTTGATCATGGCTTTTGGGTAGTCCAATAATTTTTACATTGTCTCTCCTAGATCTATTTTCCAGGTCAGTGATTTTTCCCATGAGATATTTCATATTGCCTTATATTATTGCATTTGTTTGAATCTGTATAAGAGCATCGTAATTTCTCATAATGTCACTAGGTTCCATTTGTTCTAGTCTAAGTCTGAAGGAATGAATGGCCTAGGTGAGCTTTTGAGATTCTTTTTCCATCTGGCAAATTCAGTTTTTTAACGCATGCTTCTCCTCATTGCCCTTTTAAGCCTCCTTTGCCATTTGAGTTAGTCTATTTTTTAAGGTGTTATTTTCCTCAGTCAGGCTGTTGACTATCAATTTATACTTTTTTTGCATCCTTCTCATTTCTCTTCCTAATTCTTCCTCCACTTCTCTCATTTGGTTTTTGAAATACTTCTTAAGGTCCTCTATGGCCTGTAACCCTGCTCATATTTTCCATTGTGGCTTTTGTTGAAGTATTTCTGACCTCACAGTCCTCCTCCGGTTCCATGCTTCTATCCTCTTTGCCCCCAAAATAGCAGTCTAATGTTGATTTTTCTGTTAATTTTGTTTCCTTTGCTTAGGCATGTTGCCACTTACTTGACTTTTGTGCTTGTTACCACAGTATGAATCTGCCATCAGACAGAGGAGCTTCTGCCCCAAACGTTGGGTTCTTCTCAGTTGCCAGAGGTATTTGTTTGGTGGCCTCCCTTAAGCCCCAACACCCTCTGGCAAGCTGGATACCCACCCCATGACCTCCCCCAGACCGAAATCCAGATCCAGGAACGTTAAAGCCAGAGCGATTACCACCCAAGACTTACCTCTGGATCTCCCTACAGTTCCCAGACCAAGAGCTCAAGCTTCCAGTGAAGCCACAAAATCGTGTCTGTGCCGTGTCTCCTCAGCTGCTTTTCGCCCCCTGGGGAAGAAGCCAACACATTCCCCAAAACTGGTCCCAAAGTCCAAAGGGCACTAACCTCTCACTTTGTCCTAGGCATGTCTGTGATGATAATTCTGGAATTGTCACAGCTGCTAGATTTCTGGAGCCCCTCCAGGTGGATGCTCGCTAGGCTGTCCTTCGGCTAAAACCACGACTCAGGCAGGCTTGTGTTAGGGTCCTAGAGTGTTTCTCTGTTAGTTCTCAGTGACCTGATTTGGCCACTCCCTGCAGGGCTGCTGGGCTGTCCTCAGTGGGAGGTTAGATTCTCTGTGTCTTTCTGTGGGTGCTGGAGCTCCAGAAGTTGTTCAGAATCCACCTTTTACATGGTTTGGAAGTGGTGTGGGGGAGAGCACCTTGGAAGTTCTGTTTGTTCTCGGCCATCTTGGTTCTGCCTCCCCTCCCCATTCTAGAGAATATTTGTACCAAAATTTTTCAAGAGTGCTCAAATTTCACCGATATGAACCCTTTGTGAATCCCCACTCCCACAACTCCTAGTGCCTTCCCTCCCCAGCTACAGTATATTTAACTTTCTTTCATTTATTTATTCTCTATATATTTACATATGCTCAGTTTCCCATCAACATGTAAGGATTTTTCAGTCACAAAAGATTGTGATGAACACATAGGATAAGCATAAGGATTAAGATTTTTGAGCTAATTCATTGATAAAGGGTTTTCCCACGTGAGTACACTGTTTTTACCCATGCACATTAGCAGCTCTACTGCCACCTGTAGTGTTTGTATCTTGGAATACTGAGGGGTTAGGAGACTTATTCATGATAATATTACCTGTGTCAATAGTAGGAATTGAACCTAGGGTTTTTTATTTGTTTTTGTTTTTGTTTTTGTTTTTATGTGAGGCCATATTCTTACCATCATATCACAATGATTTTCTGCCTGACCCATAGTGGACATTTGATAAATATTTGTTGAATGAATGAAATATTACAAACCAAATAAATATTTTCAATATATCAATTTCATGACATAAGGACCTGATCAAAGATTAGTTGCTTGCTAATTTTGGCTTCAATTCCAGAGTTATAAAAGGAGATCCCTTCTACTTAAAAACTCTTTTTCTCGTCCTCTCTTCATACAGGTTACCATATTCTGTGGTGGTAAAGAGTAAGTTGGCTTTTGGGTAGTCCAATAATTAATTGAAAATTAATAGAAAATAGAAAATAATTAATTGACCCTTAAAAAAGGAAATTGCTATGATGTATTTCTAAGTTCTGCTTCTTGTGATTTAACTATGATATCATTCTATTGAGCTTGGCTTTGCTCTCTGCGCCCCATTCTGGGGGCTCCTGAATGCTTATTTTATGTCTTTTATAATACACATTTCCATTTCTAGCTTTGACTTTGGACTCCCTTATAGAATGAACTAACCCTGGCTCTAAGATGTTTTTTGCTATCCATTCTGTGTTATATCTTTCATTTTTAAAAAGGACCATAACATCAGGAAGATGATGGCATGACTCGAAAGTGAATTGGTTAAGTGAGGGAGGTCTCTGCAAAGTTATGGGTCGAGTAGCCATATACAGATTAAGAAAACTGGTGATGACCCAGCAGGGAGTGTGAAAATTTGACCTTTTTAAGTTAAAGCATTTCTGAATTCTCATTTATATATATATATATATTTTTTTTTTAAGCAATTGGGGTTAAGTAACTTGCTCAAGGTTACACGGCTAGTCATTTGATTTATGCGTGGGTGCTCATTTTCTGAGGCCGGATCTGATCTCGGGTCATCCAAACTCCGAGGCCGGCGCTCTTACTCACTGCGCCACCTAGCCGCCCCTTTAGGGCAATTGGGGTTAAGTAACTTGCCCAAGGTTACACGGCTAGGTTTTTGTTTGTGCGGATTAAGTGTCTGAGGCCGGCTCCGAACTCAGGTCCTTCTGATTCCAGGGCCGGCGCTCTATTCACTGCGCCACCTAGCCGCCCCTGAATTCTCATTTTGAACAAAGGCAATGCCCATTCAGTGATTAGGGGCATTAGGGAAAAGATCAACACTTAAACTTGACTATGTTTAGGACACAATCTCTTAAACTGACACTTGATAAATCTTATCATACTGGTTATGGAGATATGCTTTTTTTTAGAACATAATTTTGTATATTTGGTTTTCCGGTGTATAAAAATACACATATGAACTCACACATTTACATACATACATACATATACTTATTGATAAAACTCAGCCCTTCCCTTTACACTTGAGTCAAGGAGGGAAGAGGGAAAATCAATAAAAATGGGAATGGGGTAGAGAAGTAAAGCTGCATAAATAGGGTGGAAAGCTCTAGTCTTCAGGTTAAGGAGGGGCACTAGGGTATGACTGAGCTCCCTCCCTCCCATGGTAGATGGTCATATCTGCAGGCAGGTTGAGGTGCTTCCAATAGTGGTGGTGCCCCCTGGTGTAGATGTGGGTCTGGGGGAGGCTGGTTGGGTAGTGGTAGGCCCATGGGATCTAGGCAAGTATTATCGGGGAGTTAAAGGGCTTGTTAGGGAGGAAAAGGTAGAAACCGTGGTGGTGGGACTGGGGGCCTTGTCGCTGACCAACTCATACTTGGATGCACCCCTCGTGTTTGTGCCTTCTGAAGAATCCAGTACAGTGGGCAGCAGGAGCCACTGTTTAGCTAGATTGTCAACTCCTCCAGGGCAAGAATGTTATACTATGAAGAGTATTGCTTTGGAATTTAGAAGAGTTCTAATTCTGCTTCTTTTTTGTGCCATCTAAGTGACAGTATCAGGCCTCAGTTTCCTCACATTCACAAAGAAAGGATCTGACCTTATTGTCCCTGATTTCTCTTGTAGGTCTTGATTTATAATCTTATGAACAATAGCTTCTGCCTATTTTGTTTTCCCCATAATGCTGAAAAATGTATTCAATCATTTTCAAATTTTTACTCAATTAATTATCCATCAAATGCTTGCTGAAGGCAGGTGGAGATAAAGATCACAGACAGTAGGAACAAGATTAAGAGGCAGGCTTTCTGTTAAGTTTTCACAAAGTCACATCAGGCAACTGCCTAGGAAAAATAAAAATGACAACAACAACAGCAGCAGCAGCAACAGCAGCAACATCTCTACCAAATAACACATATTAAAATGTAAAGAGAAGAGAAATTCTTATAATTCAAAATGTAGTGGCAAAAAGCAAACAAGTGAAAGTTTGTGTTTGTTTCTCTTCAAAATCTACTGTTCAGAGAATTGTGCTGAGCAGTTCTTGCAATTATCTGTATATTTTATTTCACTGAAAAGTATTTTTAAATTCTTTACTATATTATGAAGTGCAGTTTTTAATAACTGTGTTTCAACCCTTAAATTGTTTGTGGATTTTATCTATAGGTATTTTGTGCAGGTTAAATGAAAAGAAAAGAATCAAATCATTAAGATCAAGGGAGGAAATATTAGGTGACAACAGCATATTTCGGAGTTTATTTATGGTCACAGTATTTAAAGCTGAAAGAAACATAGAAACCACCTAGTACAATTGCTTCTTTTCCATCTGAAGAATTAGAAGCCCAATGAGGTAAAGTGAGTGGCTCATGTCAGACACGAATATAGTATAGAACCATTGTTCAGTGTAAAAGATCAGTGGTCAAGTGTTCATATTGGAAATCTAATGGTCTTTATATTGTTATTTTTTTTTAGTTTTCCATTGTACTTTGTAAATTTCTTGTTTCATCCATTTACATTTTTTCCTTATTTTCAAGTTACCTGTTACAGCTTAGAAGTCATAAATATAAAACTAAGCCTTAGTGCATTCACTCAATGCAAGATTACTTCAGATAAAAATGCCAAATTTATAAATGAAAATTCAATTTAATAAAAAGTTATTGAATATTTTCTGTTCACAACATACTATGCTAAGTGCAAAGGAAGATACAAAGTTAAGATAAAATAGTCATCTATGCAACTTGCAGTTTAGTAAGAAGACGATATATACCCATGTAAGTGTATATCAGCTCCTTTGAATATTCAACACATTTATTTTTCATGATACATACAAATGCATATATATGTGTGTGTGTGTTTATATATATATATGTTCATATATATATATATATTATACATATCGTTATTATAAGTCATATCTGACTCTATGATGCCAGTTGGTGTTTTCTTGGCTGAGATGCTGGAATGGTTTGACATTTAACTTTTCCAGATCTTTTTACAGATGAGGAAACTGAGGAAAAGAGGGGTAAGAGCCTTGTCTAGGGACATATTACCAATGAGAGTCTGAAACCAGATTTAAACACATGAAGTTTAATTCTTCTGACTCTAGGCCTGGAATGAAAGAAACTAGGAAAGAGAAAGAAAGGTAGACAGATAAATAGAGATGGAAGGAAGGAAAGAAGGAAGGAAGGAAGGAAGGAAGGAAGGAAGGAAGGAAGGAAGGAAGGAAGGAAGGAAGGAAGGAAAATATTATGTTCTAAGCATTAGCTTAGAGCTCTGGGTATAGAAATACAAAAGTTGACTGTCCCTGAATTCAAGGAACTTATATATTAACGGGGAGAAACTACTCATAAGATAATTTTGACCAAGAAATGATATTTTGATTTCAAAAGTTACAGGTATAGAGAATGAAAACATAGGGGAACAAATTGATTCTAAAGTTTATGAATGATAGATTTGTCTGTGAACCAGAAAGGGGCAGCACACATAGAATATATTCAGAGGCATGGAAACTAGTGAGGAGCACCTCATATCTGAAAGTGAAATGAAATATGGCCTGGGTCAGGTCTAGATCTACTGGAAAATTGAGATGGGCGAAATTCAAGAAAGAGTTCTAGGAGTCAATAGGGTTAAGTATTTGGAATTAGTGGTATACGGCTATTGATGAGATGGCTAAGAAGTGGGAGGAGAACAATGAACAGAGTGATAGAAGACATTGCATGAGAAATATGTTTTGTAGAGAGAAATTGGAAATAATATGAGATAAAATAGGAAAGGGTATCAATAGATATTGGAGGAACTTGAACAACTATAGTGATGATGTGGGGGCATATAAGTTACATAGTGTGTGATCTATGTATGAGGAAAATTAATACAGTAGTGGTAAAAATATAGTTTGGGGGAGGGGTAGGGGAAGAAAAACTAAATACCAGAGATCACTTTGACTAAGACTGTAAAATGCTAACTGTATCAACTTTACTAATCCAATAGTAATTGCACTCAAGTTTCAGGATTTGCACTAAGGAATAAATCCATACACATCATCATTTACTTAAGGAAGACTTTTCTTTGGTTAGGTCATTCAAAAGGATTTGTACACTTCAGCTTAAACTGACTACCATTAAACTAAACTACTACTACCCCCCAAATTCCCAAACACTCAGTTATATTTTGGTATCTACGTTGAATGGGAGCTAGTTGTATGCCACAAAGTGGCAGAATGTCATTAAGTGCCTGATGAATGAATTATTACAACTCCTAATCATGAAAACTTATCATTAAAGGTAAATTGATTCAAAAGGATTATTGAATGTATATTTTTCATACATTTCTTAGTAACATGAATCAACAAGTCAGAATTCTAAACCAATTAGCAATTGGTGCAAAGTAATCCAACCCCAAAGCATTCCTGAATGTTTTAATACAATGCAAATATTCTGGAATTTCTCAGTATTCTACAAAGACATATTCTTATAATTACAAGCAAGCCTGTCAAGGCAGAAAATATACCAAAGATTTGTTATATGAATTGCCTTGTGGTGGAGGTAGATGGTAACTTCTTATGTGAATGTGCACAATAAAGAAATGAATTCCAAGAAATGGTAGGGTTGTGGGGTGAGTGGACACTGTTGATAAGCAACACTATTATTTTGTATGAAATAGTCTATTAAAAGCATATTTCATTTGCCATTTATGCTTTAATGGCTAGGTCTTCTAGGTTGCTATAAGTGAGAAGGCCTGTTATCATTAAATATTTTTATTCTTTTTTTGTACGTTTTCACTTCCATCTAAGATGCTTCTTCACTTTGTAAATCCTTCCATCCCTCTGATGATTGGGATGGAGGGGATGGTTACTGGACCATTTAATTAAGAAAGGATGTGGTCATATGCATTTCTGAGTAGATTCCATTCCTGATTCTCTGGATTTTTCGACTTAATCCTCAAACTTTCCCCTTTTCATATGGCATTACCTTTTATTTGTTGCATTCCTCCATTAGAATTTACACTGCTTGAGAGAAATGACTATCTTTGCTTTCCTCTTTTTATTCTCAGCATTTAGAATACTGCTAGATAAAGACTGAGTATTTAATTCTTATATTTTTATAAATTCTTGCTTTTCATTTGTATTTTCTTGACCCATAAGTTGCTTTTGCTCTAATTTTGACCCCACCATATTTTTCATAGTGCTTCCTCATAGAATATTGTTTTTTCCTGATCAGAAAAAAATGGATTACAAAGCATATAGCCACTTAATTCAATGGATTGATCACTGGGCTAGGGGTTAGAAGACCTGAGTTTTTATCTGACTCAGACACTTATTAACTGGATGCCTGTGCACATGCATGTGTGTACATGTGCACACAACACTTAAACATGTACATATACATTTGACTAGGTGAAAGATGACATTCTTTCCCTCATTTTTAGCTAGACTTAATCACTGAATAAGTACTGCCTCATTTAAATGAGACCTAGGAAATACATTATTGGCTTAAAAAGGCCGGTAATCTATTTCTTACCACTGGGTTCAGATGGCTCAAGAGGAAAAAGTGAGGCTTGTGACTTTGCACAGAACCCCATCATTTAAATCCAATTCCATTGCAAGTCATGGCATCACATTCCTGAAGATATCTTTCTTTTCAAGGACAAACAAAAACTGGCTATGTAAATCTCAGAATATCACATAACCTTTTAATACTTGAACCCGTGTTCTAATTTGCAAAGAAAGTTCCAATATTTTCTTCATTTGAAAATTACCTATATCAACAAAATCTCAGGTAGCATCCTAATTCTTACTCATACTTAATGTACACACACACACACACACACACACACACACACACACACAGAAATGTAAGTATATGCATGCGAATTTATATGTGTATATATTTACACATGTGTATATATTTATGTGTAATCATGTATGTATGAGTGTATGTATATTTATAAACCTATACAAATGCTGATTGATCTAATATCTATCAATATTTATCTATCTCCACAGAATAATAACTAAAAGAAAAGGTAATCATAGCAGAAATAAAACTAATTAATAAAACCATAATAAGCACTAAACATGATGGTTTCAAATCATGGCAAATCTAAAGAAAAAACGAACACAAGAAATTAAAGTACATGGATAAAATTTTATAGAAAAAAAAGACAGTTATCCCACATTATGGTGATTGCTACTGAATATGAATAGAAATCAGTTGGTGTAGTTTTAAGCTTTACAGAAGCTGGATTTGAACTCAGGTCATCCTGACTCCAGACCTGTACCACCTAGTTGCTCTATAAAATCGATAGATATTTTATTAAAGAAAATGTCAATACTTATTGAAGATACAGAAATTTTTAAGATATAAGCAAATCAGTTTGGGGGAAAACATTCATTTAAATATTTCACCAAGAAAAGAGAATTAAATAAATTGATGAATTAGCCATTAAAAACAAAACCTGAAAATAAAACAAAATACTCAAATATTTAAAAAATAGAATTTCTTATTTTATTTATTTGTTTTTTGTTTTTTTTTTTTTTTTTGCTTTTTGGAGGGCAAGTGGGTTTAAGTGACTTGCCCAAGGTCACATGACTAGTTTTTGTGTTAAGTGTCTGAGGCTAGATTTGACCTCTGGTCCTCCAGAGGACATTGCTGGGGCTCTATTCACTGCACCACACATTTATCCCTAAACATATGAATTCTTTTTTTTCTTAATTTCTTTAAATTAAACAAATGCTTTATTAACTTCTGTTTTACCTCATTCGTTTCCTCCAGATTTTAATATAGACAAAATAAAATTATCTCCTAAATATAGACAGTGAGTGTCATAGAATTCAAAATACCAAAAATTACTTTTTGGAACTACAAAAAATAAAAACAGTCTATTTAAAGGAAAAAATAATTAAGATACCAGAGGAAAATAGTAAAAATGAGAAGCAGTGGCGTACATACTATGTTTCAGATTATGCTTCGAAGCATTAATTATCCAGGTTATTTGGTACCAGTGAAGAACTAGGAATAACAGAGAGTAGTAATACTGTTTAATGAATCCAAGAATTTTAATTACTAAGGAAAATACTCACTATTTGACCAAAAAAACCTTGGAAAACTGGAAAACAATGTGGCAAAAATTATTACATCTGCATTTCTCATCACACAGTAAAATGAGCTCCAATTGAAAAAAATGATCTACAGAAAAAAGACCATATCATAACTAAATGATACATGGGAAGCAGAAAAGTTTCATCAATTAAAAATTGATAATGCCTTAAAAATCCAAATTTGTTAAATGGAAAAAGAAGCTCAAAAGTTCACTGAAGAGTTCCTATCTAATTCCTTCAGAATTAGATAGGAACAAATGGAAGCTAATGACATTATGAGAAATCAAGATACTATTAAACATATCCAAACAAATGGAAAAAAAATAAAGTAACTGTGAAATATCTAAATTAAACTGCTGAGGCAGGACTTAAATCAAGTTCTTACCAACAGTTTCTTCACTTGCTATGTCATCTAGTCCCCTTATTTTTAAGCTCCGGTATGCACAATTACAAATATAAAATGAACAAATACATTCTATTTTCTTTTTGTTTTATTTATTATCAAATTGTTTATTTTTAGTTTACAGCATTCAATGCCATAATTCCTTGAGTTTCAAATTTCTCTTCCCTCCCTACCCCCACCCCCCACAATGGCATATAGTCCAGGAGAGGATCTGCAAATACTTTCACATTAGACATTACTCAGGTTACAAAGGGGTATTGTATTAGATGAAATGAAAAATGGCAAGAAGGAAATAAAACCAAACAATGAAAAAAAAAAACTATCACGTAGTTTGCTTCCATCAGGATTCAAATTCAGTTTTTTCTAGTTATTTCTCTGGATGTAGCAATCGCTCTCCATCATGAGCCTTTTGGGATTGACTTATATCAATAAATTGCTGAGAAGAGTACAGTCTGTCATAGTTGGTCATCACACATATTTTGTGTCAGTGATCGTATACAGATTTATTCTGATTCTACTCTTCTCACTCAGCATCAGTTTGTATAAGCCACTCCAGGTAAATATGAAATCTGTCTCCTCCTTGTTTCTTATAGCACAATAATATTCCATTGCATTCTTATACCACAGCTTGTTTAGCTATTCCACAATTGATGGGCACCCCTTTAATTTCCAATTATTTGCAACCACGAAAAGAGCTGTTATAAATATTTTGGTACATTCGGTCCTTCCTCCCTCTTCTATGATCTCTTTGGGATATGACCCTAGAAGGGGTATTGTTGGGTCAAAGTATATGAATTTATTTATGTACCTTTGGGTATAATTCCAGATTGGTCACCAGAATGGTTGGATATGTTCACATCTTCTCCAGCAATGCATTAGTATCCCAATTTGCCCACATCCTAACCAGCATTTCTAATTTTCCTGTTTTGTCATCTTAGCCAATGTGACTGGTGAGATGTGGTACCTAAGAGTTGTTTTGATTCACATTTCTCTAATCAATAGAGGTTTAGAGCATTTCTTCATATGCTTATTGATATCTTTTTTTTTTTTCTCTGAAAACTTCCTGTTCATATCCTTTGAACATTTATCAATTGGGGAATGACTTATATTCTTATATATTTGACTCAATTCTTTGTATATTTTAGGAATGATCCTTTATAAGAGACATAGGTTGTAAAAATTCTTTCCCAATTTCCCACCTCCCTCTTGATCTTATTTACATTGGCTTTGTTTGTACAGAAGCTTTTCGATTTAAGGTAATCAGAATTATCTAATTTGAATTTTCTAATACTCTCTAATTCTTGTTTGGTCCTAAAGTCTTTTCCTCTCCACAAATATGACAGGTAAACAGTTCCTTACTATTCCAGATTGCTTACAATATCATCCTTTATATGCAAATAATGCACCCATTTAGACTTGATTTGGGTATATGGTTTTAGATAATTGTCTATGCCCAGTTACTCCCATACTATACTCCAGTCTTCCCAACACTTTTTGTCAAATAGGGTATTCTTATCTCAAAATCTGGTGGCTTTGGTTTTTTTCAAACAATAGATTAATGAACTCATTAACTGCTGGATATCATGCACACAATCTATTACATTGATCCACTATTCTATTCCTCAGCCATTACCATCAGTTTTGCTGACTGCTGCTGTATAATAAAGATTAAAATCTGGTATAATCAGTCAACCTTCCCTAGCATTTTGTTTCATTAATTCACTTGATATTCTAGACCATTTGTTCTTCCAAATAAATTTTGTTATTATTTTATCTAACTCTATAAAGTATTTTTTTTGGTAAATTGATTGATATGGAAATAAATATATAATTTAGTTTGGGTAAAATTTTTATTTATTTTGTTTTTTATAACAGCCTGTCTTAGCCAGTAGTAACTGATATATTGCCAGTTACTTAGATCTGACAGTATTTGTGTCATAAGTGTTTTGTAGTTGTGATCATATAAGTCCTGGGTTTGTTTTGGCAGGTAGATTCCCAAATATTTTATAATGTCTACAGTGACTTTAAATGGGATTTCACTTTCTATCTCTTGATGTTGAATTTCATTAGAGATATACAGAATTGTCAAGGATTTCTGTGGTTTTATTTTATATTCTGCAAATGTGCAAAATTTATTTATTGTCTGAAGTAGTTTTTTTACTTGATTCTCTAGGATTCTCTGAGTATATCATTATATCATCTGCAAAGAGAGATAGCTTGGTCTCTTCTTTCCCTAATTAGATTGCTTTGCTTTCTTTCTCTTCTCTAATTGCTACTGCTAATATCTCTAGTGCCCGATTGAATGAGAGGGCTGATACTGGACACCCTTCTTTCACTGCTGATCTTATTGGAAATGATTCTAGTTTATACCCCATTGCATACAATACTTGTTTATGGTTTTAAATAGATGCTATCTGCTATTTTAAGGAAGGCTCGATTTATTCCTATAATTTCTTGAGTTTTTAATAGGAATGGATGTTGTGCTTTGTCAAAAGCCTTTTCTGCATAGATTGAGATAACCATGTGTTTTCTGCTAGGAATATTGTTGATATGATCAATTATACTGTTAGTTTTCCTAATATTACACCACCTTTGCATTCCTGTAAAGAATCCTACCCGATCCAAGTGTTTTATTCTTATGACAAGTTGTTGTAGTCTTTTAGCTAATATTTTACATAAAATTTTTGCATCTTAATACATGAGGGAAATTGGTCTATACTTTTCTTTACCTGTTTTATCTCTTCCTGCTTTAGGTATCAGTAACATATTTGCATCATAGAAAGAATTTGGTAGGACCCCTTCTTCACTAATTTTCCCAAATAGTTTGCAGAGTATTGGAATCAATTGTTCTTTAAATATTTTAAAGTATTCACTAGTAAACCCATCTGGCCCTGGGGGTTATTTCCTAGGGAGTTTGCTGATGGCTTGTTTGATTTGTTTCTTCTGAGATGGTATGTTGTTTAATTATTATCATTCTCTTAATGAAATTACTGATTGTTTCTATAATTTCTTATTTTACCCACTAATTCTTTAATTAATTTCTTTAATTTCCAATTTGTTTTTAGTCTATCTTTCCATGTCCCTTTATTGCATATAATTTTATTGCATCATGAACAGAGAATTATGCATTTAATATTTCTGCCTTTCTGCACCGAATTGAGAGGGTTTAATGCCCTAGTGCATGGCCTATATTTTACTATGTACCATGCACCACTGAGAAGTAAGAAGTAAGTAAATTCCTTTTTACACACACTCAGTTTTCTCCAGAGATTTATCATATCTAGTCTCTCCAAAATTCTGTTTGCCTCCTTAACTTCTTTCTTGTTTATGTTGAGCTTAGATTTATGAAGTTCAGAAAGGGGGAGACCAAGGTCCCCCACTACTATAGTTTTGCTATCTGTGTCTTCCTTTAATTCCCTTAAATTCTTCTCTAGAAATTTGGATGTATAACCCTTTAAAGGTCATGATAACCAAATAAATTCCAGTACTGACAGTTATCAGCTCCTCATATACACATGTGAACATTTTGGTCTTGTTTCATTCCAAGTTATGCAGATGTATACATGAGTGTTGGTGTGTGCACATATTTACATGTGAGTCTGTGTATTCCTAGCTTACCTTTTTATGTCTTTCTTGAGTCTTGGAATTGGAGATCAAATTTTCCATTGAGCTCTGACTTTTTCATCAGGAAAATCTGGAAGTACCTTATCTCATTAAACAACAATCACCTTCCTGAAAATGTATGCTCAGTTTTGCCAGATAGTTAATCTTTGCTTTTATCCCTAGCTCCCTTACCCTACAAAATATCAAATTCCAGTCCCTCTGATCTTTTAATATAGAAGCTGATAGGTCCTGTGTGATCGTGACTGTAGTTTTGTGATATGTGCATTGTCTCTTTTTGGCTGATTGCAGTACTTTTTTTCCCTTTATCTTGTCATTCTGGAACTTGGCTAGTATATTTCTTGGAGTTTTCAATTTGGAATCTCTTTCAGGAGGAGTCCTGTGAATTCTTTTGATAACTATTTTATCTTCTGAGTCCAGTACTTAACTACAGTTTTCTTAGACAATCTCTTGGAGGATGTTGTCTAGTCTGCTTTTTTCATCATGGCTTTTGGTAGACCAAAAATTCATAATATCTCTCCTGGATCTATTATCTAGCTCAGTTGTTTTTCCATTGAAATGTTTTACACTTTCTTCCAATTTTTCCATCTTCATGTTTTATTTGATTGACTCTTAGATGATCTTAGAATTTTGAATTTCAATTTCACTGATTGGAATTTTTAGCGAATTATAGTCTTCAGTTAGGCTTTGAAGATCCTTTTTACGGAGGTTTTTTCTCCAATTACTTCACTAATTTTACTTTTTAAGGATTTTTTTTCCTCAGTGAAACTTTTTTATCCAATTTGGTCACTGCCTCCCTGATTTGGTCTTTGAAATATTTTTTTACGCTCCTCCAAGCATGCTATTTGGGCTTGAGACCAGTTCATATATCCTTCTATGGTCTCAGGAGTGAGTAAAGAGTCCAAGTTGTCCTCTGTATTTGGTTGTTCTTGACCTACATAATAAGCTTAGATCGATTTTCTTGCCTTCCCCTTCTCCTTCTCAGCTTCCTTACCATTGTCATTTCCTATTTCCTAATTTCTCAGGCTGTGAGCTAAGGGCATGTTTGTTGACTTTGAATGCTGTAGTCTCTGAGTGTCTAGTTTGAGGCTAAGCCAGGAGTCTCAAAGAGGTATGAAGATGTGCACAGAATAATCTGTGTAGAAGGGGTGGTCTGGCCACTTCATATTTCTGTCTTTTTAGCCCTGGGCTGCAGCTTGGGAAGCATTTTGCTGCTCAGGTTTAGTGGGGCTTGTTGGGAACCCTCCCCCTCTTCTCTTCAGACTCCTTGCTGCTTCACTTACACCCCTTCTCAATGACTCCCAAGCTTGTCTGTTCTCAAGTCTGAGCTATACAGAACTCACGTGCTCCACGATCCCCCTGTTCAGAACCCCGAGCACTTTCCTGGTCTGGATTCTGCCACACTCCATTTCCCAGTGGATTCTATCACTCCAGAGTCCGTCCAGACTCAATTTGTAAGGTATACTGACGCGATACGGGAGGAGCTTAGAGAAGTTATTGCTTTCCTTCAGCCATCTTTTTTTTTTTAATTAAACATATGCTTTATTAACTTCTGGTTAACATCATTCATTTCCAACAGATTATGAGTTACATTTTTCCCCCATTTTTTCCCTACCCTCCACCCCAGAATAGCAGTCCCACTAGATATCCCCTCATCCAATCTGCTCTCTCGCATATCTTCTCCCATACCCCCTTCGACTTTGTCATTAGGGGAAGATGAATCTCTGAGCCCCAATGCTGGACATCTTATGAAACATTTAATTTTAAAACCTCGATTTTCAGATCCATTCCATTCCTCCCTTGTCACCCACTCCCTCTGAGAAGATAAGCAATTCAGTATGTGTTGTACATGTGTATCTATGCAAAACATTACCACAGTAGATATATTGTAAAAGACTGCGTATATTTCCCTTCCCCCCGTCTCACCTCCCACCTGGCCCCATTCCCTACTTTGATCCTGTCCCTATTTGATAGTGGGAACTTCCAACCTCCCCTCCCACCAGAATGCCCTCCCCTCCATTATCCCCCCTCTCACCCCCCTTTCCCCTACTCAGGAGAGTGAGTGATGATAATATATTCCATTTAGTATGTATGTGATTCTCTCCTTGAGCCAACTCCAATGAGAATATGCTTTTGCCTTTTTGCCTTCCTGTTCTTCCTCTCCCCTGCTACTACTTCCCCTTGCCTCTTCTACATGAGATAGTTTACCCTACCCTGTCTCTCTCCATCTCCTCTCGCCACTTTCCTCTCTCACCTCTTGAATTCACCCCTTAAGAATCATCCCTTTCTTGGTGCGGCTAGGTGGCGCAGCAAGTAGAGCACCTGCCCTGGAGCCAGAAGGAGCCAAGCTCGGATCTGGCCCCAGGCACAAAACACGCAAACAAAAACCTAGCGGCATGACCCTGGGCAAGTCCCCCAACCCAAATTGCCCTCCAAAAAAAAAAAAGAATCATCCCTTACCATCAAATTCAACCTGTGCCCTCTATCCATGTATACCTGTGAACATATACCATGTACCCTTCTTCAATTATTTTCATAATGAGAAAGGGTTCATCAAACACATTGTTTTTCCATGTAGGAATGTAAATAGTCCAACTTTGATAAGTTCCTTTTCATTGCTTTTCACTGATTACCTTCTTAAGCATTTTTCTATTCAACTCTGTTTTTTTTTCATCAAGAATGCTTGATTAATAACTAACATCTTATATGTGTTTTCTCACATAGGGAAGGCAAAGGAAATGAATGTCTATTGAATTCTTTTGAATAAGACCATCAGCAAATATATCAGGAACATATAAGTCAAAAAGTAGATAACAGAATTGAATAAGAGAAAAAAGTATATTGAATTACCTTGGAAAAAGAGAAAAGCTGTTTTCATTGCCCATAAATTTCTCATGAATGTGAAGACATCATTTTAGAAAGAATTACATTATCATTATTGCTTACTCATGGAAGTTACATATGAAGAATAAAAGACTCAAGAATTTTAAGTGACTGGGGCAAAGCCAAGATGGCAGTGTAGAAACAGCACTTCCACATCTCTCTCCCCCACACCACTTCAAAATTATGTAAAATGGGATTCTGAACAACCTCTTGAGCCACAGCACCTGAAGGATGACACAGAGAAGCTAACCTCTCACTGAGGATAGCTTGGAAGTCAGGCAGGATGCAGCCAGTGCAGCATGATGGGAGCCAAGCCCAAGCCCATGTGAATAGGAAGTTTTAGGGCTAGGGTAGCTGGACCAGCAGCTGGCTGGAGGGAATCCCAGAACACCAGCAGCTATGGCTGTTCCAGAATTACCAACACATAGATACCTAGGACAAAGTGAGAGGATAGTGCCCTATAGAATTTCAGACCAGTATTTGGGAGTGTGACAGTTTCTGCCACTGGGGACAAGAAGCCACTCAGGAGCCACAGGCAGCCTCCAGATTGCAGCTACAATTGCAGATTCAGCTCCTGGCCTGCAAACTTTAGGGGGATTTACTGGGCATTCTGGGGGGGGTGGTAATTGCTCTGGTTTTACCTCCTTGGATATGGATTGTGGTCTGGGGTGGAGGTCTTGGAGTGTGTGTACAGCTTGACAAAGTGTGTGGGGACTTCAGGGAGGGCACCCAACAAATACCTCTGGCAGTTGAGATGACCCCAATGTTTGGGAAAGAAGCTCCCCAGCCTGGTGGTAGATTACTACTGTGGCAACAAGCCCAAATGTCAAGTAATTAAGGGGCAACATGCCTAGGCAAAAGAACCAAAATAAACAGCAAAATTCAACATTACACTCCTATGTCGGGGGCAAAGATGATCAAAGCTTGGAGCAAGAGGAGGACTGTGAGGTCAGAAATGCTGGACAAAAAGCCCCAAATGAAAAAAAAAATGAGCGGGTTAATGGCCTAGAAGACTGTAACAAGAATTTTAAAGAACAAATAAGAGAAGTAGAAGAAAAATTGTGAAGAGAAATGAGTGGATGCAGAAAAAGTATGTAATGAGAGTCAAGAGCCTGAATGAGAAAAATAACACCTTAAAAATAGATTAACTCAAATGGCAAAAGAGGATTAAAAAAAAAAAAAGCAATGAGGAGAAGAATGCCTTAAAAAGTCGAATTTGCCAGATGGAAAATGAATCTCAAAAGCTCACTGAAGAGATTCATTCCTTCAGACTTAGACTGGAGTAAATAGAAACTAGTGACTTTATGAGAAATCAAGATGCTGTTAAATAGATACAAGAAATTGAAAGAATAGAAGGCAATGTGAAATATCTCATGGGAAAAACCACTGACCTGGAAAATAGATCAAGGAGAGATAATTTAAAAGTTGTTGGAATACCTGAAAGCCTTGATCAGAGAAAGAACCTAGAAATCATAATAATACTAATATTAACAGGCCATTTTGCATCATCAGTGGCAGGTCCAGCTCCTGGTCTGTGAAATGTAGAGAGATACATCAATCAGTCTGGGAGTTGATTGCTCTTGCATTAACCTGCTTGGATCTGTATTGTGGTCTTGGGGGAAGGTCTGGAGTGGTTATCCAATTTAGTAGAGTGGATGGAGTCTTTACAGAGGCCACCCAACCTCTGGAAGTTGTGAAAAACCCATGTTTGGGATAGAAGCTCTCCTGCCTGGTGGCAGAGTCCTACTGTGGCAACAAGCTCAAAAAGCAGATAATTAAGTGGCAATATGCCTTGGCAAAGGAAACAATAGAAACAGAAAAATGCAACTATAGACTCCTATTTGGGAAAAAAAGAGGATCAAACCATGGAACAGTAGGAGGACTATGAAGTCAGAACTCCTATACCAAAAGCCCCAAATGAAAATACAAGCTGGCTACACGCCATAGAGGACCTTAAGAAGCAGATAAGAGAAGTCGGGGAAAATTGGGGAAAGAAATGAGAAAGATACAAGAAAAGTATGAAATGACAGTCAAGAGCCAGACTGAGGAAAATAACAGCTTAAAAAAGTAGACTAACTTAAATGGCGATAGAGGCTCAGAAAGGCAATGAGGAGAAGAGTGCCCTAAAAAGCTAAATTTGCCAGATGGAAAAAAGACTCTCAAAGGCTCACTGAGGAGAATCATTCCTTCAGAATTAGATTGGAGCAAATGGAAGCTAGTGACTTTATGAGAAATCAAGATGCTGTTAAACAGAACCCAACAAATGAAAGAAAAAAGGCAATGTGAAATATCTCATGGGAAAAACCACTGACCTAGAAAATAGATCCAGGAGAGATAATACAAAATTATTGGACTACCTGAATCTCATGATCAAAGAAAGCACCGAGAAATCATCCTTAAAGAAATTCTGAAGGAAAATTTCCTTGATATTTTAGACCCAGAGAGCAAAATCGAGGTTGAAAGAATCCACCAATCACCTGAAAAAGATCCTAAAAAAAAAAAAAAAAACTCCCTGGAATATTATACCCAGGTTCCAGAATTCCCAAATCAAGGAGAAAAAACTAGAAGCAACCAGGAAGAAACAATTTCAATATTGTGGAAACACAATCAGAATAGTCCAGGACCTGGTAGCTTCTACACTGAGGGATCAAAGGATATGGAATATGATATTCCTGAGGCCAAAAGAGCGGAGATTGAAGCCAAGGGTCACCTACCCAGCAAAACTGAATGTTTTGTTTCAGGGGAAAATATGGTCATTCAGTGGAATAGAGGATTTTCAGGCATTATTGAGGAAAAAACCAGAGTTGAATAGAAAATTTGACATTCAGACACAAGAAGCAAGAGATGCTTGAGAAGGTAATAAGGGAAAATGAATCAAAAGGAACTTATCAAAGTTGAACTATTTACATTCCTACATGGAAACACAATAACTGTGTTTGATGAAACCTTTATCATTATGAAAATAATTGAGGAAGGGTATATGGACATATGAATACATATGTGAATGTGTGTATATATGTTTACAGGTATACATGGAAAGAGGGCATAGGTTGAATTTGGTGGTGATGGATGATACTTAAGGGTTCAACTTAAGAGGTGAGAGAGGAATGTGACAAGAGGAGATGGGAAGAGACAGAGTAAACTATCTCATGTAGAAGAGGCAAGGGGTAGTAGTTGCAGGGGAGGGGAAGCACGGGAAGGCAAAAAGGCAAAACTTTATTCTCATTGAATTTGGCTCAGGGAGAGAATCACATACATACTAAATGGGATATCTCACCCTGCAGGAGAGTAGGGGGAAGGGAGATGAGAGGGGGTATGATGGAAGGGAGGGCATTCTGATTGGAGGGGAGGTTGGAAGTACCCACTTTCTAAGAGGGACAGGATCAAAGTAGGAAATGGACCAGGTGGAGGGTGGGACAGGTGGCTGGGAAATATAAGCAGTCTTTTACAATATATCTACTATGGTAATGTTTTGCATAGCTATACACGTAAAACACATACTGAATTGCTTATCTTCCCAGAGGGAGTGGGTGATAAGGGAGGAAGAGAATGGATCTGAAATTCAAAGTTTTAAAATTAAATGTTTCCAATGTATATAAATACTATTATTAATACTCTTTTGCATGTAATTTGGAGATAAGATGTTCAGGCACTGGGGCTCAGAGAGTCCCCTCGTCTGAATGGTAAAGTTAAAGGGGGTATGGGATAAGATTTTGGAGACAGCAGATTGGATGAGGGGATATCTAGTGGAACTGCTGTTCTCGGGTGGTGGATAGGGGAAAAATGGGGAAAATTGTAACTCAAAATCTGGTGGAAATGAATGATGTAAACCAGAAGTTAATAAAGCTTTTTTTTTAAAAAAGTATTCTGGAAAGTCCTCTATTCCACTGAATGACCATATTTTCCCTGGAAACAAGATACTCAGTTTTGCTGGGTAGTTCATTCTTGGTTGTAATCCCTGTTCGTTTGCCCTCCAGAATAATATCGTACAAGCCCTTGGAACCCTCATCTTAGAAGCTTCCAGGTCCTGCGCTTTCCTGATTGTATTTCCAAAATATTCAACATTTTTCCTCCTGGATGCTTGTAATATTTTCTCCTTAATCTGGGAGTTTTGGAACCTGTCTATAATATTCTTAGTTGTTTTCTTTTTGAGAACTTTTTTCAGGAGGTGATAGGTGGATTCTTTCAACCTCTATTTTGCCCTCTTTTTCTAAAATATCAGGGCAATTTTCTTTGAGAATTTCTTGAATGATGGTTTCTAGGTTCTTTCCTTGATCATGGATTTCAGGTGGCCAGTGATTTTTAAATTATCTCTCCTGGATCTATTTTCCAGGTCAGTGATTTTTCCCATGAGATATTTCACATTGCCTTCTATTTTTCTTTCTGTTTGTACCTGCTTAACAGCATCTTGTATTGACAAAAGGTCACTAGGTTCCACGTGCTTGAGTCTCATTCTGAAGGAATGATTCCCTTCAGTGAGCTTTTAAGGTTCTTTTTCCCTCTGGTAAATTAGGCTTTTTAAGGTATTCTTCCCCTAATTGTCTTTTTGATATTCTTTTTCCATTTGAGTTAGACAGATTTTTAAGATGTTATTTTCCTCAGTCAGGCTGTTGACTCTCATTTCATAATTTCCTTGCATTGTTCTCTTTTCTCTTCCCAATTTTTCCTCCACCTCTCTTCTCTGCTTCTTAAGGTCCTCTATGGCCTGTAAACAGCTCATATTTTCATTTGGAGCTTTTCATCAAAGAGTTCTGAGCTCACATTCATCCTCCTGTTCCATGCTTTGATCCTTTTTGCCACTAAAATAGGAATCTAATGTTGAATTTTTCTATTTATTTGGATTCCTTTGCCTAGGCATGTTGCCCCACAATTACTTGACTTTTCGACTTGTTCCCACAGTCGGGCTCTGCCACTAGAAATGGGAGCTTCTGTCCAACTCAGTGTTTTCTCAGCTGTAGGAGGTATTAGTTGGGTGCCCTTTCTGAAGCTTCCTCACACTCTGGTAAGCTGGTCATGCACCCCAAGGCTGACACTCCAGACTCCAATCCAAATCCAAGAAGTTTAAAGCAAGAGTGATTATCCCCAAGAGTGATCTCATGGTCCCCCTACAGGTTAGGAGCTGAAGCTGCCGCATGACTGCGGCTGCACTGAAGTTTCTTAGGGGCTTCTGGCCCCCAGGAAAATAGGCTGAATGGCTCTCCCAACTAATCAGTCCCAAAGTCATATGCCAGTAAACTCTCACTTTGTAAGTGTCATCTATGTGTTGGTAATTCTGGAAACGCCACAGCTGCTGGTGTTCTAGAGACCCTCCAGTGGAATGCTGGTAAGGCCACCCTGGGGTGAAAATCTTCAAAACTCTCACTGTCCTGGGCTTGGCTCCCAGATCTCTGTGCTGGCCATTCTCTGTTGGGCTGCTAGGCTGTCCTCAGTGGGAGGTTAGCTTCTCTGTGTCTTCTTAGGTTTTCTGTAGCTGAAGAGTTTGTTTAAAGCCCACTTTTACATAAATTTGGAAGTTGTGGAAGCAGGAGCTGCATGGAAATGCTCTTACTACTGGGACATCTTTACTCCACCCCCGAGTTTTCCTAATATTAAAACATCCTTGTATTCCTGGAATCAATCCTACTGATCCAAGTATCTTATTCTTGTGATAAGTTGCTGTAGTCTTTTAACTAATATTCTATTTTAAATTTTAATGTCTATATTCATGAGGGAAATTGGTCTATAATTTTCTTTCTCTTTTATCTCTTCCTGATTAAGTTATCCGTACCATATTTGTTTCATAAAAAGAATTTAATAGGCCTCCTTCTTCAATAATTTTCCAAAAAAATTTGTAGAGTATTGGAATCAATTCTTGTTTAAATATTTGATGGAATTAATTGATATATCTGTCTGGGGCTGGAGATTTTTTTCCTAGGAAGTTTGCTGATCGCTTGTTTGGTTTCTTTTTCTGAGATGCATTTATCTAAGTAATTTAATTCCTCTTTAGTTAATCTAACAACTTATATTTTTTGTAAATATTCATCCATTTCACAAAGATTGTCAAATTTATTTGTATACATTTGGGGAAAATGATTCCTAATTATTGCATTGATTTCCTCTTCTTTGGAGTTAGATTCATCCTTTTCATATTGTGATACTCATTTTTTTCTTCTTTCTTATTTTTATCACATTGACTAAGGCTCTGCCAATTTTATGGACTTTTTTCATAAAACAAGCTCTTAGTTTTATTTATTATTTCAATAATTCTTTTTTTATTTTTTATTTTTATTTTTTATAAAGCAATTGGGGTTAAGTAACTTGCTCAAGGTTACACGGCTAGTCATTATTTATGTGTGGGTGCTCATTTTCTGAGGCCGGATTTGATCTCGGGTCATCCCAACTCCGAGGCCGGCGCTCTTACTCATTGCACCACATAGCCGCCCCTTTTAGGGCAATTAGGGTTAAGCAACTTGCCCAAGGTCACACGGCTAGGTTTTTATTTGTGTGGGTTAAGTGTCTGAGGCCGGATCCGAACTCAGGTCCTTCTGCCTCCAGGGCCGGCGCTCTATTCACTGCGCCACCTAGCCACCCCATTTCAATAATTCTTAACTTCAATTTTGTTAATCTCTCCTTTTCTTTTTGTTATTTCTAATTTAGTATTTAATTGGTGATTTTCAATTTGTTCTTATTCTAGCTTTTTCTATTGCATACACAATTCATTGACTTCCCTTTTCTCTAATTTATTCATGTATGCACTCAGGGATATAAAACTTCCCCTTAGAACTGCCTTTAATGCATCCCACAAATTTTGATAGGTTGTCTCATTGTTGTTATTCTCTTCAATAAAGTTAGTGATTGCTTCTATAATGTCTTGTTTGATTCACTCATTTTTAAGATTAAATTGTTTAATTTCCAATTGGTTCTCCATGGTCTATTATTGCACATGATTTTTATTGCATCAGGATCTGAGAAGGATGCATTTAATATTTCTACCTTTCTGCAATGAATTGAAATGTTTTTATGCCCTCGTACATGGTTTGAGTTTTCAGTATGTGTCATGAACCAGTGAGAAGAAAAAAATATTCCTTTGTTATCCCTATTCAGTTTTCTCCAGAGATCTATCATATCTAGCCTCTCCAAAATTCTATTCACTTACTTAACTTTTTTCTTGTTTATTTTGAGGTTAGATTTATTAAGTTCAGAGAGGGGGAGATTAAGGTATTACACTAGTATACTTTTTCCATGTATTTCTTCCTCTAATTCCCTTAACTCTTCGTCTAAGAATTTGGATGCTATATCACTTGGTACATATATGTTAAGTAATGATATCCCTTCACTCTCGATGGTGCCTTTTATCATGGTATAGTTATCTTCCTCATCTATTTTAATTAGATATATTTTTGTTTTTGCTTTATCTGAGATAACGATTGCTACACCTCCTTTTTTATTTTAACTGAGGGATAATGTATTCTACTCCAGTATTTATCCTGTGGGTATCCATTTATTTCAAATGTGTTTCTTCATATTGTAGGACTATTGCTTTTAATCCAGTCTGCTATCCTCCTCTGTTTTATGGGAGAGTTCCTCCCATTAATATTCATAAGAATGATGACTATCTGTCACTTTCCCTCCATCCTATTCCCTCCACTGCTTTTTGTTTTTGTTTCTTCCCTCTCCCTTCCTCTCTTTAAGGATTTTCCTTTTGATCACCACCTCCCTCAGTGTTCCCTCCCTGTGACACCCCCTTCTTTACCTACCCTCTTCCCTTACTACTATTTTCCTCCCTTCTAATACCCCCTCCTTTTTATTCCCTTCTTACCTTCCTAATGCTTATAGGAAACAATAGATTTTTTAATACTTATCAGAGTATGTTATTCCCCCTTCGAACACAAACCAATGAGAGGAAATTTCATTCAATGCTCCTCTTCTTCCCTCCTTTCCCTCCATTTAATGAGTTTCATGTGTTTTCATGCTGGAATCTTAATCTTAAGGGTTTGTGTTGATCCTTCTTTGAACTATAGCCATTGAAAGTAATGCTCAAATGATTTTCCTATCCCTCTTTCCTTCCCCTCTACTATAATGTGTATTTATGCCTCTTTGTATGGCATATTTTACCTTTTTCTCACACATTCTTTCCTTTTATCCTATTATAGTCCCTCTCATCCTCTTAATAAGTTTCTTTTTATCATCAAATTGGTTCATTTATACCCACATACTCTATCTATGTATAACCCTTTAAAGGTTATGATAGTCATATAAATTTTCAATACTGAGAGTTATCAGCTTCTCCTATAAGGATGTAAACAATTTTCTCTTTTTGCATTCCAAGTTATGTTCATGTGTGTCATTGTGCATGTGTGCATATGTGTGTGTGTGTGTGTGTGCGTGTGAGTGAGTCTGTGTTTTTCTTATTTAGCTTTTTATGTTTTTCTTGAGTCCTGTAATTGGAGATCAGATTTTCCATTGAACTCTCGCTTTTTCATCAGGAAAGTCTGGAAGTCCCTTATTCCATTAAATGACCATCTCCTTACCTGAAAGAAAATGCTCATTTTTGCCAGGTAGTTAATCCTTGGTTGAAGTCCTAGCTCTTTTGCCTTACAAAATATTAAATTCCAAACCCTCCAATATTTTAAAGTAGAAGCTGCTAGGTCCTGTGTTATCCTGACTGTAGTTCTGTGATATTTGAATTGTTTCTTTTTGGCTGCTTGTTGTATTTTTTCCTTAATCTTGTAATCCTGGAATTTGGATACTATAATTCTTGGAGTTTTCAATTTGGGAGCTCTTTCAGGAGGACACCAGTGAATTCTTTCGATAAATATTTTACCTTCTGTTTCTAGACTTCTGGACATTTTTCTTTGACAATATCCTGGATCTGTTCTCCAGGTCAGATGTTTTTCCAGTGAGATATTTTCACTTTCTTCCAATTTTTCAATCTTTATATGTTGTTTGATTGACTCTTGGTACATCATAGAGTCCTGAACTTCAATTTGACTGATTCTAATCTTTAATGAATTATTCTCTTCAGTTAGTTTTTGAAGGTCCTTTTTAGGGAAGTATTTTCTCCAATTAATTCACTAGTTATATGTTTTAAGGATTTGTTTTATTTAGTGAAATTTTTTTCCCCAATTTGGTCTCAATAGATTTAAATTTATCTTCTACTTCTCTAATTTGGTTTTTAAAATATTTCTTGAGCTCCTCCAAGAATACTTTTTGCACTTGAGAGCAGTTCATATTTCCTTCTGTATTCTCAAGTGTGAGTACAGAGTCCATGTTGTCCTCTGTATTTGGTTGTTCTTGCTCACTATAATAAGCTCTGATCAATTTTCTTGCCTTCCCCTGGTCCTTCTTAGCTTCCTTCCTTCCCATTGTAATTTTCTATTTCCTAATTCCTCAGGCCGGGAGCTAAGGTCTGGTTGTTTAGTTTGTGTGCTATAGCCTCTGGGTGTCTAAATTGAGGCCAAGAACAGGACTGAGGCTCACAGAGTAACCTTTGGGGTGGGGTGGTCTGGCCACTTAAGATTTCTGTCTCTATGTCCCTGTGCTACAGCTCAAGAAGGCTTTTGCTGGTCAAATGAGATGGGGCTTGTTGGGAACCCACCCCCTCTTCTCTACAGACTCCTTGCTGCCTCAGTTACACCCTTTGTCAGTGACTCCTAAGCCTAAGGCTATTGTTTAATAATTCAGTATTTTACTTTAGGTGGGGCATTTTTTTCTCTGTTTTCTTGGTCAGGGAAGGAGAATCAGAGCAGCCAGAGTTTACTTTGTCATCCAGGCCCCTGAAAAATCAGGCAGGTTTTTTGTTTGTTTGTTTGTTTGTTTTTTGTTTTGTTTTGTTTTTAATTTCTAGCCTCGGGGAGAAGCTACTCTCTCTGCTGTGAGCTTTCTCTTACCCAACTCCGATGGATCCTCTTGTCCAGTGGTGAGATGCTGGTGAGAGGCTTGTGAATCGCCGTTGAGGTGGGTGAGTTTGATGACTGGGGCTCTTCTCTCTGCTGTAGTTTGCTCTCAAGTTGCTGCAGCACCTGCTTGCTCTGAGATCCCTTTCGGAGACCCACGTGGGCACTTTCCTGGGATGGATTCTGCCACTCTCTGTCTCTCAGTGCATTCTGATACTCCAAAATCGGTTCAGATTCACTGATTAAAGTTTAGTGAGAGGATTCAGTGAGGAGCTTAAAAAATCTACTGCTTCCATTCTACCATCTTGGCTTTTTTGTTGTTGTTGTTGTTGTTGTTCTTCATTCTTGAAGAGGACCATGATATCAGGAAGGTGATACCTTGACTTGCAGGCGAATTGGATTTAAATGAGGGAGGGCTATGCAAAGTCACCAACTCCACTTTCTCCTCTGGAGTCATCAGGATGACAGGAGATGGTCCAAGAGGCAGTGGGAGACCTTGGCCTTTTTAATATATTTCTCAGGTCTGAGTTGAAGCTAGAAGTTCGACAATATATGAAAGGGACAACAAACTCCTCTGAAACCACCCCCTTTCTCCCACACTATCTCTGTCTCTGCCACTCTCTCTGTCTCTCTCTCTCAGGACAAGAACAAGGTCAGGCTTATGAACTCAATTTTTTCTTAGGAGTAAATATATATATATAAAAAAAAAAAAAACTGCCTCGAGATTTGCTCCCATTTCCTTTCTATACAGGGAACACACTCACATTGCAATAAACCAGATCATGTTTCCCATTTCCAAATGGTAAGCCAAAATACAATTTTCTCTTCCCAACATTGACCCAGATTCGACTGTATAGATTATTCTATGGCTCTAAATTTTTGGCTGTACCTAATTGTCCTGGCCTTCATGAAACCTTTTTCTGTTTATTTATTTATTTTTGTATGGGGCAGGGGGGCGGGGAGCTTTTTTATCTTTATGCTTCCTTGTCCACTAATTATGTCTAACTATGGAAAACAAGTAGAAGCATCACCAGGCATACTCTGAGAATATTGTATAGACTGGTGGCATGCACTAAAAAATGTCACATGCTGACCCCACTGAACCTGCTGTAGCTTTATTTTCTATAATATTATGCAGACTGTGATTAAACTATTCATATGCTTTTCTATTTCTCCCCTTGTAGCCTATTCCCAAAATGTGATTTTGATCAGAAGTAATCTGATTGTTGTTTTTTTTTTTTTTTAATATATCCTGGACCATGCTTGAAATATAAATATGTTGAAAATGAAACTAAGAAAACTTTCTACCAAAACCTTTTCCAGAGGTGTAGTAGAGAGGAAAGAAGAAGAATAATTCAAGAAAAATTTCTTTGTAAGTTTTTGATTTGATATGCCATGCAATATTATTTATCTATTTTATTGAGTTATGTGAATATTCAAATGCGATTTTGACTTATGCATTAAACTTCAATTTAGGAAAAAAAATACCATAACTACGAAAAGCCCTACTATAAGACCTTGAATTTATAGATCTTTTAAGTACAGTTTCTACAACTACTAAACAAGTAATATTACCATTTACTGCTTTCAAGGATCTAAAATCAATAGCATTACTTCAGCATTTCAGTTCTTCAGTGATGCCTAGTTTTGTTAAGCTAAATGTTTCCTTTACTGATGCAAATCATAATTGCCCTTTAACTCAGTCTTCAGTAATTACTTTTGCTAAAATCTTCATGACCCTAATACAGTCCTATTGACGAATCTCCTAGTAATGGTCACTAATTATAAAAAATTATTTTAATACATGATTTGATCTTATGTAATTAAAATTATTGTATTCGTTTTTCGTTATAAAGAATATGGTAGAGGCAGAATCGGGAGAACATTGTACACAATTGTAAGCACTTTGAATCTGTGATAGACTTTGATAGACTGGGCTCCTCTCAGGAATACAAGGCTATAAGACAACTCCAAAGGATTCATGATGGGAAAGACTATCCGTATCCAGAGAAAGAATTACAGATTCAATTACAGATTCAATCTGAATACAGATTGAAACAAACTTCTTGTTTTCTTTCTTTTTCATTTCTTTCTTCTTCCTTATTATTCATTCCATTGACAATTCTTCTTTACATCTTGATGAATGTTTAATGTGAAAGTATATGTAGAACCTATATCAGATGGCATGCTACCATGGAAAGGGACAGAAAATTTGGAACTCAATAACTTGTGGAACCGAATGCTGTAAACTAGTAATAAATAAATTTTAAGGAAAGAATATGGTAATATTGAGTGTACTCTAAAGGCTAGTTGTGATATTCGTATGAATTATGTAGTGCAAATAATGAGTCCTTTTTATTAATTCACTTTAAACTTACATACTAGAACTAAAATAGAAAAGACAAAAATGGCATTGCTATTTGCTCAGCAAAATATAAGAGATTTGAAATATCTAGTAATAAATTCCCATTTCGAGAAATTTTCCATAGTAAATATTACAAATTGTGTTCATCACAGCATCCTTTCTTTGCTTCTTTGTAGGTTTTCTTATGTTCTCTGCTGTACAACTCTTACTTTGTTCTCCAACCCTTTTCTTCTCCTCGCTTCCCCAGAAGACTAGGATTAAGCTTGGGGATATATACACAACAGCAACAAATACAAGCAAACAAACATGTATGAATATACATATATGAACATTTACAACTACATACTTACATACACATACGCATATAAGACAAGAGAGAGAGAGAGAGAGAGAGAGAGAGAGAGAGAGAGAGAGAGAGAGAGATTCATATGCATCTATGTAAAATTATACTATACTTGTTGGCCTTCTGTTTCTCTGAGGGTGGATGACATCTTCCTCCAGAAGTCCAAGTATTTCCATATTTTTCTAAATACGCATACTAAACATTTCTTACACCACAGAAATAAGCGAACCTTACACTCTCTAGTTCTTTTGGTCTAAAACCATATTGAATTATATCACTGACATAAAGCACAAATTCTTTTTTTTAATTAAATCTATTTTATGTTTAAGTTTGTCTGATATCATGACTACTACTCTTTTCTACATTATATATTATATTCCTGACCTTTATATTATGTTTGTTTGTATATCTCATTTCTTATCCCTCCTTATTCCTGTATTGTCCTTCTCCCTGCTACCTTGCCTTGCTATTGCTTTTCCTATCATCTTATCTTCTCCCTCAACACATTCCCCTTACCCTCATATTTCTATGTGAATTTAGAAGGCTTTTATAGCCTTCCTAATATATGTTATTCTCTCTTTATCTCACTGTTTTTAGACACGCATCTACACCTCCCTTATCCTATTCCCTCAGCCTCTTCTTCCTTTATAGATTTAGAAGACTTTTATTATCACATATGTGTGTGAATATATATGTATATATGAACACACATACAAACATACATATATATGTGTGTGTATTTTTCCCTTTAACCCAGATCTAAGCAGGGTTCCCTCTAAAATTCCTCCCTTAACCTCCTCCCTCCCTCTCCTACTAGTCTCTTATTACTTTCTGAATGTGTCCCATTTTACAAATGAGCAAACTGAACTTTCCATAAGATTGTTCTGTATAAGAATAAGAAAATTCAGATTTAATGCATTTAAATTATACTTTATCATGATAAACTGTTTATAGTCACTATTTCCTCTGACTCTCATAACACCGTTGTGAGGTAGACTGTGGCAAATATAAGACTGAATGAGAAAATTATTTTAAAGATTCCCCATAGTGATGTGTCATTTTTTTGGGAACAAAGTATAATGAATAAAATTGTCTTAAAAAAACCTTCCAGATTTTTACTTTTCTAAAATATTTCAACTTGTAATATTTTCCCTTTGGACTATAACCACTTGCGTTAAATTGCTTGATTTTGAAATCATAAGATTATGTATCTATCATAAATGATATCTGTTATGATCTATATTATAATCTATAATCTAGATGTACAAAATATAATATATATTATATATCATATGTAATATAATATATTATATGTTGTAATATATTTTATTATATATTGTAATGTGTGATATATTAATCATATCTATCATAAGTGATAGATACACACAGATATAAATGATTCTTTTTCCCAAGTTTAGCTTCCATTATAACAAATAAGTATTCATTGAGGTTTAAATCATATGACTTTCCATGATACTGAAGTAGTTTGATCTTCGACACTCTAGGTATAAGGCTTCACATTTTTTGACATGTGGCATAATACATGACCTCGTTGCAGTATTTCATTAATATCTCTATGTTTCTACTATCAGAGAGTAATTCTTCTTTTTAGTATATAAATATCAGAGGTCCTCTTTCTGTCAGTGAGGAAAAGATGTCCATGCAAACTAGAAGAAAAATTTACCAAAATACATTTTTGGAGTATAGGTATTTTAGATATTTTACTGTTTGATAAAGATACCCGTACTGTATATAGCATTCCTTTGCAATACTTTTATTAAAGTCCTGAACATTAAAGTCAACTTTACAATTAAAAACATACCTTTTGTAGGTGGGGTCAAGATGGCAGAGTAGTAACAGTACTTCCGAGGAGATCCTGACCATACCACTTCAATTTTATGGAAGAGGAATACTCTGAACAACCTCTGGAGCTCCAAAATCCACAAAATGACACAGAAAAGCTAAACGCCCACTTGGCCACCCAGCAGGGAATGGCTATCTCAGCACTCTGGGAGCCAACACCAGGCCTAGGTGATTCATCGGTTTTAGCCGCAGGAAGCAAAATAAACTGAAAAATTCAACATTAGACACCTATTTTGGGGGCAAAGAGGATCAAAGCATGGAACAGGAGGAGGACTGGGAGGTAAAAAATCCTGCACCAAAAGCCCCAAAGGAAAATATGAGCTGGTTAAAGGCCACAGAGGATCTTAAGAAGCAGATAAGAGAAGTGGAGGAAAAACTGGGTAGAGAAATGAGAAAGATGCAAGAAAAGTATGAAATCAGAGCCTGACTGAGGAAAAAAACACCTTAAAAAATAGACTTACGGCAGCTCCTGGGACTTTTCCTAGGACTGTCGCTGGCCAGCTAATAAACACTTCCTGAATTCGATTATTGATGGTCTTGGCCTGGTGATTCTGTCCGAGTGTCCATTTCACTTGGAGGTCCACCGACGACATGTTACTCCTCAGTGACACTCTGGAGGGCCGTCCCTGTGACGAGCGGACCGAGGTCCTGAGTTGACTAGTCACTTGTTAGCCTTGCCATGACCAGGGTTTCGGCTTCACGCAGAGGCGCCGATAGAGGGTGGGGGAGGCCACCGATTTCCTTATATCGGCCCCCCTCTCTGATGGTGCCTTTTGATGAACGTCGAACACGCCAAATTCTCTCTGAAGCCTTCTGTATCTGTTCTGGTGAGTACTCTTCTGGTGTGTGACTGTATGGGGCCTGACGAGGCACAACCCATCTTCACTGCTCTGCCCCGGGACACCGGGTGTGGGAGCCTGTTTATTTCTTTTCTTTCACTCTCAGTTCTTCCTGAAATGCTCCCTGGGGAACTTTGCTTCTCCCTTGTCACTGTCTGTTTTGCTCTGTGTATATTGTGTTCTACTTTTTGTCAGTCCACTGTCTTCTACCTTCGGGGCTTAACCACTTTCACTGCAAAAGTCTCTCATTTAGTTAAGAATGGGGCAATCAACATCTAGCTCCCAGACCCCGCTCCAACAAATGTTAAAAGATTTTGCTAACATCAAACTTCCCTTATATTCTGTTTTATCTCCCTCCCCCGAGGAGATGGAGGATCCGGGGGATCCCCTATCCCCCTCTGCTCCTCCACCTCCCTACCTGGTCCAGCTGGACTCTACCTCTGATCTCACTGGTCCCTCACATACTCGTGGGGGCACCCCCTATGGCCCTGGTTCATTATCTAGGGACCAGATATTTCCCCCTGAGAGAAACCCCGGTGGTCAACAACCCCGGGCAAGCTCCCTTCACCGATGCTGAAGGTAGGCTGGAGAAGGAGAGAAAGAGAGGCAGGCAGACGAGAATTTTGCTATTTCCTGCCTCACCTAAAAGAGGAAAAATTTGTGTATTAGAATAAAACTGTTAGTCAATTAAATTCATATGAGAAGTAAAGAGTGTCACTCCTAATTTGATACTAAAGGTAAGTCAGAATTCATTGTACTATTTGGTATTTAGGCAAATTGGGATATTTTCTAAGATTTGACAAGAAAAAGTGAATTTTCTTTTGGGTTCTCTAGTAGTGAGAAAGGGGGAAGGCACCCCCCCAATATCACTTGCTGGAGAGGTCAAAGCTATCACTTTCAAAGAAGTTTTTGTAAGGAGTGGACACATAAATAAAGGTTATTGGAGTAAAAGTTAAATCGGCTGAAAACATTTTATAAAAATTTATTAAAGTTTCTCATTCTAAAAAAAAAATAGAGAGTGCTAAAGAATATAGGGAATTTGAGCTAAGCTCCCCCACTTGAAAGGAGAGGGAGGAGCTGCAGCTATATTGAGGGGCCTGGCAACACTCCAGGGTACCCCAAAGCCCACAGGTCCAGGCATGAGGATGGACCTCTCTCCTTTCAAACCTCTGGGTCCTCAACCAGGCTCTGCAGTTGTGGGGAGAGAAGAAAAGCCTCTGTACTTGGTAAGCCCAATTTTTCTATCAGTAATTTTTGTATGTGATGAATTGGTAATGCAATTAATGTCATAATGTCATTGTGTTAATATGGTATCTCTAAATTGTAAAATCCTCTTATACTGTAAAAGTTTGAGTGACCATTGTGAGCCAGAAATGTTGTTAGATAAAGCAGTTTTCAATCTGAAAATTGTTGAAACTAAAAGATGGACAAAAAGTTGTGTAAAATCAGTTATATTACTGTATCAGTTCTGCTAATCCTGTCTTATGTTTATTTCATGTGAATTAGATTTTTTTATGTTATAAGATCTGAAAATTTAAAGCTGTTATATTTGGGATACAAACAGGTAGTAGTAATAATTGCTGATATTTACTGTGATAGCTGATTGTCCACTTAACTTTGGCTATTCTGGAAATATGCAGTGACTTAAAGTTATAGTTTCCACCTTACTAATGATGAAATGAATAATTGTGCACAGTGAATTGTAAAGGCATTTTGTAGAATTATTATTGAGCAAATGAAAAACTTGAAAAAAAAGGAAAGAAAAATATAGGCATGTGGTTTTTAAGCTTGCTTCATCTAAGGAGGTATTTATGTTAATTTGAAGGTTTATGAATCACCACATTGACCATCTATGTGAGATTCCAGAATGTAATTGATTTCTAGTGATAAGTTGATTGGGTGTGTGGCAACAAGAAAATTTTAGTTCTGTGTAACTTCAAAAACTTGATTTTTAAGGTCACCAGATTGGTAATTCATTTGTTTTTATTTCAAAGTTCAAATTTAAGAACACGATAATTGTTTATGGTATTGTTACTGGTAAAAAGTTGTATTATCTATGCTGTATAAGAAGCAGTTTTTCTTAAAGTCTTGGAGTATTGTAATTTGGGAAATCATAAGCTTCCAAGTCTGTCTTTGTTTAAAAGGAAGTTTCAGTTAAGACTGTTTAAACTTGTAAGATTTTGTAACCAAGCTATTGGTTATCACAGAAACCAAGTATTTACAAAAGTATACTTGTAAAAGGTAATTATTGGTAATTATGTGAAGAAAAGATCTGTGAGAAAAAAAATAGACTTACTCAAATGGCAAAAGAGGCTCAAAAAGGCAATGAGAATAAGAACGCCTTAAAAAGCTGAATTTGCCGGATGGTAAAAGAATCGTAAAAGCTCACTGAGGAGAATCATTCCTTCAGAATTAGACTGGAGCAAATGGAAGCTAGTGACTTTATGAGAAATCAAGATGCTATTAAGCCGATCCAAACAAATGAAAAAAAAAAAATAGAAGGCAATGTGAAATATCTCATGGGAAAAACCACTGACCTGGAAAATACATCCAGGAAAGATAATGTAAAAATTATTTGACTACCTGAAAACCAAGATCAAAGAAAGAAACTAGCAACCATCCTTCAATGAATTCTCAAGGTAAAGTGCACTGATGTTTTAGAACTAGAGGGTAAAATAGAGGTTGAAAGAATCCACTGATCTCCTAAAAAGATCGCCAAAAGAAAACTCCTAGAAATATTATTGCCAGGTTCCAGAATTCCCAAATCAAGGACAAAATATAACAAGCAGCCAGGAAGAAGCAATTTCAATATTGCGGATGCAAAATCAAGATAACACAGGATGTGGAAGCTTCCCCACTGGGTGATCAAAGTTCTTGGAATATGATATTTGAGAAGGCAAAGGACCTGGGAATAAAACAAAGAATTACTACCCAGCAAAACCGAGTATCCTCTTTAAGGGGAAAATATGGTCATTCTGTAGAATAAAGGTTTTTCAAGCATTCTTGAGGAAAACAAAACAAAAAAAAAAAACAGAGTTGAATAGAAAATTTGATGTTCAGGCACAAGAAGCAAGAGATGCTTGAGAAAGTAAACGGGGAAAATAAATTATAAGTTACTTATCAATGTTGACCTATTTACATTCCTACATGGAAAAAAAAACGATAACTGTAACTGATGAAACCTTCCTCATTATGAAAATAATTGAAGAAGGGTATATGGGCATATGAATACATATGTGAGTGTGTATTTATATATTTTCAGGTATACATGGATAGAGGGCACAGGATGAATTTGGAGGGAAGGGATGACACTTAAGCGATGAAGTTAAGAGGTGAGAGTGGAAAGTGGCAAGAGGAGATGGGGAGAGGCAGGGTAGGGTAAACTATCTCATGTAGAAGAGGCAAGAGGAAGATGTTGCAGGGGAGAACAGTAAGGCAAAAAGGCAAAACTTTTTTTTCCCATCAAATTTGGCTCAAGGTGAGAATGACATACATACTAAATGGGATAACTCATATGTGAGAGTTGGGGGGAGGTGTATGGGGGGTGATGGAAGGGTGGGCAGGGTGGGCGGGGAGGCAAGTTGAATGGACCCAGGTGGGAGGATCAAAGTGGGGAATGGAACAGGTGGGAAGTGGGATAGGAGGTAGGAAAATGTAGTCCTTCTTTTATAATATAACTACTGTAGTAATGTTTTGCATAGCTATACATGTACAGCATATACTGAGCTGCTTATCTTCCCAGTGGGAGTAGGTGTCAGGGGAGAAATTGGTCAATAAAAGTTTAAAATAAATTTTAAAATCAAATATTAAACATATATATATATATATATATATATATATATATATATATATATATATATATATACACTATGATTAATACTATTTTACATATAATTGGGAGATAAGTTGTGCTCGAATTGTAGCACGGGGATTCACCTTGTCCTACTGGAAAAGTCGAAGGGGGTGTGGTAGAAGAGATGTTATACAGCAGATTGAAGGTGAGGATATCCTGTGGGACTGGTATTCTGGGGTGGTGGGTAGGGGAAACATGAGGACAAATTTGGTAACTCAAAATCTGATGGAAATTAAGGATGTAAACCAAAAGTTAATAAAGCATTTGAAAAAAAAAAACATAAATTTTTATCTCCAGAAATGCAATCTTTGTATTGATTTCCCATGATAAAATTTCATTTTCTTCATAGCAGCAATTAGAACTCAGGGTTTTGTTTTTTTGTTGTTGTTGTTGATTTTTACTGACTCTTGCTATACATCCAAAATTTAATACTAATACTGTTGCTGTCAGGTCCCTTCCGAAAGTGTTCAGTTGTTTTCTGAAGAATAAATGCTCTTTTATGCCATAATTTATCAGCTGTTTGCTTTTGTTGTTAGTTGGTTATTTTTACACTGTTCTTTGTGATTTTCTGGAGTTTAGATCCTGTTTCATTTTGTGGACTTAAATTATCTTTTAAAAGATTGTATTATTCCAAAAAAGCAGTTAAAACAAAATCTCAGTCATTGTTGTGTTCTCTGTAGCAATGTCAAGTATTTTTAGGCTACAGAAGAAAAGACTTGATAAATCCTTTAGGAAATGGTTCAGAAGAATTTTGGTGTTTTGTTTTTGTTTTTGTTTTTTGTTTTATTTATTTTTGGTTGAAGATCCTATAGATAGTACGAAGTAGAGGATGAATTTTAATAGAATACAATGAAAAATGTCATAAATCCTTGTCTTCATGGAATTTACAATTATCAGAGGGGAATATGGCATGTATCAATTCAATTCAATACATTAGTTCTATACGTGGATAGACCTGATAAACTCTTTCAATCTCCCCCTTCTTATCCTAACCTAAATAGATCAGGTTAGTTCTCAAGATCCCTTCAGAGATGGTTCACTCTGTAGAAAAAGGGTGATTCACTCTGGGACATATAACTATAAAATGAGCAATTCAGTAAGTTCCTTCTTCAAAACTAAAAAAGGAATGTATATGAAATGTGGAATTTCAGTTTCCTGGATTGAAAAGGGGAAGAGGGAAAAGACTTAGTAGAAAAATCAAAAGAGAACTAAAATTAAAACAAAACAAAACAAAAAACACATAAAAATGTGAATAAAGTCCCAGGGAGTGGAATCAAAGTGCCTCACACAAAGACACAGCACTTGCCAAATTAACCACCTAGAAATGGTTCATAGAAAAGACTTTACTATTCTCATAATAACAATAAGAGAACTTCATAAAAGGTTTTAAGTTAGCATTCTGAGGTTGGGATATCTCCCAGAGGGTAGAAGGCAGCCAAATGAAAAGCGTTTATAAAACAAAGAGATAAAAGAAAATATTTGAAATTTTTTTTTCCAATGTGTACTGATTCAAAGTTACAACCTTGGAAGTTTTGTTAGAATGCCAATTTTCAAAGAGCTAAATACAAGGAAAAGTACACTATACTAATATAAGCCCACAAATAATAGCTGAGGCTACTGCCTTTCAGCAATGTTGCTCATATTTGCACTAAAATTTATTCTCTAAACATTACTTTTAATGACATCTGTAGGAGATGATAAATCCATAAGGGAAGTTTTTACATGTAGAAAAATTATTGGAGTATGTCATTTTATTTTTTAGAGTTTTCCAAAAAAAACCTTTTTTTTAATTTCTATACCATTGATATTTCCTTATTTTATTTCTATGCTCTCATATCATTTACACCTTTAAATGCACTGTTCTTCATGGAGCCTAGGACAATCATTGATTTGGATTTAGAAAGGAACTTTAAAGATTATCTTGTCCAAATCATTAATTGAAGTTTTATTGATTCGTTTTCTTTTCTTACCTTGGTCATGTCTTAGGAAAATGACCTTCCCTCCCCAACAGATACAGAAAGAGAAAAATGCTAAATGTTTCTTAATAACAATTGGATCCATGTTAAATTATGTATTATCTGAAACTATCAATGTTCATTTGTTTTATTTGCTCAGCATTAGGGTTATATTTAGTGACTTTTTAAAGATATATTGAGGGGCAGCTAGGTGTTACTGTGAATAAAACATAGGACCTGGGGTTAGCCAGACCTGAGTTCAAATTAATGCTCAGGCACTTGACATATTTACTAGCTATGTGAACTTGGGTAAGTCACTTAACCACAATTCCCTTGCCCTACAATAATTACATACATATATATATATATATATATATATATATATATATATATATACACACACACATATATATATACATATACATATATATATACATATATACATATACATATATACATATATATATAGTTATCCTTTGTTTTTATATAATCTTATTTTTGAATATATATTTCTCTCAACTCTCATATTGAGTAAAATATTCATTATAACAAGCAAGAAAGAAGAAAAAATTAAAAATGTAGAAATATGAAAAGAAGAAGGAACATTCAGTAAAGCTAACGAAACAATAAGAAATAATGCCACAGTGGTGGAATGCTGTGTGTATAATGAGAAAAATTTGAGGTCAAATTCAGCCCTTATAGATAGTGGAGTAAAAATAGTACTTCCGCAGGGTCCTGCTCCCACCTCTCTACATCATGTAAAAAGTGACTCTAAAAAAACTTTGGAGCTATAGAACCCACAAAATCACACAGATAAGCTAACCTCTCACTGAAGAAAGCCTAGCAGGCTTGCAGGAAGGGGCAAGCTCAGCACTCTGGGAGCTCAGTCCAGCCCCCACAAGCCTGAGTTTGAAGCCTCAGGGCAGCCACAACCAGCCCCCAGCTCGAGGGAGTTCAGATCACAAGCAGCTGTGGTGGTATACAGAAGTATCAACCCAGAGATACTAAGGAAAAAGTGAGAGTTCAGTGCAGTGTGTACTTTCAGACCTTGGAGTTTGGGATTGTTGTATGGCCTTTGCCCCAAAGGCAAAAAGCGGCTGAGGCTTGGCAGCCATTCAGCCAGAGCCACATGTCTGTTTCAGGTCTCCTGGCCTGCAGATTGTAGGGTGACCCAGCAACCAGTATGAGGGGTAATCACTTTTGGTTTTACCTGCTTGAATCTGGATCACTCTCTGTGGTGGAGGTCCTGGGGTGCAAGACCAGTGTGCTAGAGCATGTGTAGGATTCAGAAAAGTCACCCAAATAATACCCCCAGCAGCTGAGAAAACCCCAGTAATTTGGGACAAAGTTTCCCTCTGTGGTATGAGAGTCCTACTGTGGCAAAAAGCTCAAGATTCAAGCAATTGAGTTGCAAAATTAGCAAGGAAAGGAAGCAAGGCAAGCACAGTGGTCCAACTTTGGATTCCTTTTTTGAGGACAAAAAGGATAAAAGCATGGAACATGAGGAAGAAAAAAAAAGTCAGAACTATCCTGCCCCTTCCCCCTAGTCTGCTGCAGGTTGAGATATCCCATTTAGTATGTATGTCATTCTCTCCCAGATCCAAATTTAATGAGAATGTGGTTTTGCCTTTTTGCCTTCCTATTCTTCCCCTCCCTTGCAACCACTTACCCTTGCTTCTTCTACATGAGATAGTTTACCCTAAACTGTCTCTCACTGTCTCCTATTGCCACTTTCCACACTCACCTCATAATTTTGCCCCTGAAACAAGATACTCAGTTTTGCTCGGTAGGTCACTGCATTGGGACACAAACATTCACCTTCCTCTAATGGAAAAGTTAAAGGGGGTATGGGAGAAACTATGGGAGAGAGCAGATTGGAGGAAGTGATATCTGCTATTCTGGGAGGGTGGGTAGGGGAAAAACGGGGGGGGGATAATTTTAACTCAAAATCTGGTGGAAATGAATGATGTAAAATAGAAGTTAATAAAGTATGTGTTTAAAAAAAAGAAAACTGAATGTGGATAAAAAGGAATATACTTTATTTTCAGCAGTACATGGCACATAAACAAATATCGACCATGTACTAGGACATAATAACCTCAAAATTAAATGCAGAAAGGAAAAACTATTAAATGCATCCTTCTCAGATCCTGATCCAATAAAAATTCATATGCAATAAAGGCTATGGAAAGATAGACCTAAAACTAAATGGAAAGGAATTAATTTAATCCTAAAGAATTAGTGTGTCAGGGGCAGAGTCAAGAAGGCAGAGTACAAACAGCAATTCCAAGGTGTTCTGCTACACACCACTTACAAACTATGTAAAAAGTGGACTCTGAACAATTTCTGGAGCTCCAGCACCCACAGGGAGCAGTTCGCACAGCTTGCTGGGGGCCTATAGCACAGAGCTCTGGTTGCCCAGCCCAGGCCGGGTGAGATGTGGTTTTAGCCCCAGGGCAGCTGGTCCAGCATCCAGGCCAGCAACCGGCTTGGAAGGACCCCAGAACACCAGCAGCTGTGGCGATTCTAGAATTATCAACACAGATATGGCTAGGCCAAAGTGAGAGATTACTGCCCTATGGACCTTGGGACCAGTATTTGGGGATCACTTCAGGCTTCTTCCCCTGGTGGTGAGAAGCAGCTGAGGAGACATGGTACAGTCACCATTTTGAATTTTCAGTGGCAGCTTCAGCTCATGGCCAGCAATCAGTCTTGGGGGTAATCATTCTTGCTTTAACCTCCCTAGATTTCAATATTGTGCAAAACAATCAGAATAGCACAGGACCTGGCAGCTTCTACACTGAGGGATTGAAGGGCATGGAATACGATATTCCAGAGGGCAAAAGAGCTGGTATTAAAATGAAGAATCACCTACCCAGCAATACTAAGTATCTTGTTTCAGGGGAAAATATGGTCATTCAGTGGAATAGAGGACTTTCAAGCATTCTGGAGGAAAAAACAAGAGTTGAATAGAAAATTTGACATCCAGACACAAAAAGCAAATGATGCCTGAGAAGATAATCAGGGAAAAGAAATCAAAAGGAACATATCAAAGTTGAACTATTGACATTCCTACAGGGAAAAACAATAACTGTGACTGATGTATCCTTCCTCATTATGAAAATAATTGAAGAAGGGTATATGGGCATAAGAATACATATGTGAATGTGTGTTTACATGTTTTCAGGTATACATGGATAGAGGGCACAGGTTCAATTTGGTGGGAAGAGAAGATACTTAAGGGGTGAAGTTAAGAGGTGAGAGAGGTAAGTGGCAAGAGGAGATGGGGAGAGGCAGGGTAGGGTAAACTATCTCATGCAGAAGAGGCAAGGGGACGTAGTTCCAGCAGAGGGGAAGAACAGGAAGGTAAAAAGGCAAAACCATATTTTCACTGAATTTGTCCCAGGGAGAGAATATATAATTACTAAATGGGATATCTTACCCTGCAGGAGAGTAGGTGGAAGGGGGATGGGAGAGGGAATGATGGAGGAGAGGGCATTCTGGGGGAGGGGAGGTTGGAATTACCCACTTTCGAAGAGGAAGAGTATCAACGTAGGGCTTGGACCAGATGGGGTTTGGGAGGGGTGGGAGGGAAAAATAAGCAGTTTTTTACAATACAAAAAAAAAGAATTTTGTAAGGGACAGAACTGATATGGAAGATTAAGAGGAGGAACTTTCTCGATATCTCCGGAAAAGCACAATAAAATGACTCTAAGCAAACCTGAGAGTTGCAGAACCCAGAAAATAATTGAGTAAAACGTATTACCACCCCAAGAAAACCTCTAAGGTCCAGAGGAAGGACATGTTTCACTAATCTGAGAGTAGTGGAGTCCAGAGGATACACCACAGGTAAATAAATGCCCATTTCAACAATGGCCTAGGACTACATAATGGTAGCATTAAAATGGGCAAAGATAGTGCCAGTATCCACACCAGTACAGAAGGATCAGAGGAGACCAGGGAGTACTGAATTACTGGCAGCTGTGGTAGTTTTGAGTCTTCTTGGCACACAAACACCGAAGAAAACTTACAAATTTAATGGTAAATTTCTATGGAACCAGGAGAAGAGAGAAGCAAGGTCTGGCCACAGTACAAGGGTAGCAGTAGCAGCAGCAGCAGTAGCTCCTTCCAAAGCCCTCACTCAACATATGGTGTGGGCATTGAGTGGCTGATTAGAGGGGGATTGTATGCATCTCTTTGCTGACATGATGTAGGATTCTCTTGTTTACCCTGCTTAGATTAGAATTGCAGACCTGGGTGGCATTCCTAGGTTGAGAAGAAACATTGGGGTGATGGAGATTGTGGCCATGGTATTAAGCAATCCTTCTCATAGCTCCCAAGCAGAAAAAAAAAAAAAAGTTTGTGGTCACTCATAGACTATAGCATAGGACATAAAAAGGGAAAACATCTCTCCTTTGATCATACTAATTCAAAAGAGTTGAAAATTTACAGGCCTTTATAAGTACATCTTAAAGCAGCAGCACAAAACCCCAAAGTAGACCCTTCACACTGGAAGATGAGTACTAACTTAGCAAAGTGCTAAATAGTCAAATATTTGCCTGGAAAATAAGACAACAGTGCAAAAATACTCAGATTTTGTTGATAAAGATAAAAAGATACAGCTAGAAGAAAACAACAAAGTCAAAACTCCTACAATAAAAGCCTCAAAAAAAAAAAAAAGATGAATTGGTCTCAGGCTATGGAGGAGCTCAGAAATGATTTTGAAAATCAAGAGAAGAGAATAATTGTAAGATAAATAAGTCATCCCAGAAAATAATGAAAAATGAGTCAACAGCCAGTTAAAGGAGACCCCCAAAATTACTGAAGAAAATAAAACCTTTATATAGACTAACCAAAATGACAAGAGCTCAAAAAAGTCAATGAGGTGAAAATGATTTAAAAAACCGAATTGGACAAATGGAAAAAGAGTTCCAAAAGCTCAATGAAGAAGTAATTCCTTGAACATTAGAATGGAGCAAATGCAAGCTAATGACTGTATGAGAAATCAAGAAACCACAAAACAAAACTAAGAGAATGAAGATGTGGAAGCAATGTGAAATACCTCATTGGAAAAACAACTGACTTGGAAATCAGATCCAGGAAAGGTACTTTTAAAGTAATTGGATTACCTGAAAACCACGATAAAAAGAGAGCTTAAACATTTTCTTTCAAGACACTATCAAGGAAAACCATCCTGCTATTCTATAACAATATGTTAAATAGAAATGGAAAAAATCCACAAATCAACTCCTGAAAGAGATCCCAAAAAGAAAACTCCTATAGATATTGTATCCAAATTCCAGACTTCCCAGGTAAGGAAGAAATTATAGGGGGCGGCTAGGTGGTGGAGTGAGTAGAGCGTCGGCCCTGGAATCAGAAGGACCTGAGTTCCGATCCGGCCTCAGACACTTAACACACACACAAACAAAAACCCAGTCATGTGACCTTGGGCAAGTTGCTTAACCCCAGTTGCCCTCAAAAAGGCAAAAAAAAAAACCAAGGAATTTTCGTCCCGAACGGAGGTGGGGGGGGGGGGCAACTTCCGTTTCTGGCAAGCTGTAAACCCACCCACAACTTCCACCCTAGATCACAATCCAGATCCAGGGAGGTTAAAGCAAGAGCGATTACCCCCCAAGACTGATCGCTGGATCTCCCCACGATTTGTAGGCTGGGAGCCGGAAATGCCTATGAAAACTACAAAATGGCGTGTCTCCTTAGCGGCTTCTAGCCCCCAGGGGAGGGAGCTGACGCATTCCCCAAATACAGGCCCCAAAGTCCATAGGACACTAACCTCTTACTTTGTCCTAGGCAAGTCTATGTTGATAATTCTGGAATCTCCACAGTTCCTGGTGTTCTGGGGTTCCTCCAGCCGGCTGCTGGCCCTGCCGCCCTGGGGCTAAAACCTCGGCTCACGTGGACCTGGGCTCGGCTCAGCTCCTGAGCTCTGCGGGCTGCCGGCTCCCAGACAGCTGCGCTGGTCCTTCCTGCAGGGTGCTGGGCTGTCCTCAGCGGGAGGTTAGCTTCTCTGTGTCGTTCTGTGGGTGCTGGGGCTCCAGAAGTTTTTCAGAGTCCTTTTTTACATAGTTTGTGGAGAATCTGGGGGCAGAGTGGCTTGGAGGAGCTGTTTCTGCTCTGCCATCTTGGCTCCGACCTCCTCGTTTCTTATAGCACAATAAAATTCTATTACATTCATATACCACAACTTGTTTAGCCATTCCCCAATTGATGGGCACCCCTTTAGTTTCCAATTCTTTGCAACCACTAAAAGGGCTGCTAAAAATATTTTTGTACATATGGGTCTTCCTCCCACTTCTATGATCTCTTTGGGATATAACCCTAGAAGTGGTATGGCTGGGTCAAAGGGTATGAAATTATTTATAATCCTTTGGGCATAATTCCAGATTGCTCTCCAGAATGGTTGGATAAGTTCACAACTCCACCAGCAATGTATTAGCGTTCCAATTTGCCCACATCCACACCAGCATTTGTCACTTTCTTGTTTTGTCATCTTAGCCAATCTGACTGGAGAGATATGGTATCTCAGAGTTGTTTTGATTTGCATTTCTCTAATTAATAGTGATTTAGAGCATTTCTTCATATGCTTATACATATCTTTAATTTCTTTCTCTGAAAACTTCCTGTTCATATCCTTTGACCATTTATCAATTGGGGAATGACTTGTATTCATATAGATTTGGCTCAATTCTCTATAAATTTTAGAAATGAGTCCTTTATCAGAGACACAAGTTGTAAAAATCCTTTCCCAATTTCCCACCTCCCTCTTGATCTTGGTTACATTGGCTTTGTTTGTGCAGAAGCTTTTCAATTTAATGTAATCAAAATTATCCCTTTTGCATTTTATAATGCTCTCTAATTCTTGTTTGGTCCTAAAATCTTCCCCTCTCCACAGATCTGTCAGGTAAACTATTCCTTGCTTTCCCAAATTGCTTACAGTATCATCCTTTAAACCTAGATCATGCACCCATTTAGACTTAATTTTGGTATATGGTGTTAGATAGTGATCTATGCCCAGTTTCTGCCATACTGTATTCCAGTTTTCCCAGCAGTTTTTGTCAAATAGTGCATTCTTATGCCAAAAACTGGGGTCTTTGGGTTTATCGAACAATAGATTGCTATATTCATTAACTGCTGGGTACTTTCAAGCATTCTTGTGGAAAAAACCAGATTGAATAGAAAATTTGACAACCAGACATAAGAAGCTAGAGATATCTGAGAAGGTAATCAGGGAAAAGAAATCAAAAGGAACTTATCAAAGTTAACCTATTTACATTCATACATGGAAAAACAATAACTGTGATTCATGAAACATTTCTCCATTTGAAAATAATGGAAGAAGGGTATATGGTCACATGCATACATATGTGAATGTGTGTATATATGTTTACAGTTATACATGGATAGAGGGCATAGGTTGAATTTGTTGGGAAGGGATGATACCTAAGGGGTGAAAGTATGAGGTGATAGAGGAAAGTGGCAAGAGGAGATGGGGAGAGACAGAGTAGGGTAAACTATCTCATGTAGAAGAAGCAAGGGGGAGTGGATACAAGGGAGGGGAAGAATATGAAGGCAAAAATGGAAAACCACATTCTCATTGAATTTGGTTCAGGGAGAGCATGACATACATACTAAATCGGATATATCAACCTGCAGCAGAATAGGGTGAAGGGGGATGAGAGGAGGGATGATGGATGGGAGAGCATTCTTGGGGGGAGGGGAGGTTGGAAGTACCCAATATAGAAGAGGGACAGGATCAAGTAGGGAATGGACCAGGTTTGCGGTGGGATGGGTGGGAGCGAATTATAAGCAGCCTTGTACAATATATCTACTATGGTAATATTTTCATAGCTAGACATGTACAACATATACTGAATTACTTATCTCCCAAGAGGGAATGGGTGAAAAGGGAGGAAGGGAATGGATCTGAAATTTGAGGTCCTAAAATTAAATGTTTCATTTATATATATACATATATATATATAAAACTTTTGCCTTTAAAACTTTGAATTCCAGATTCATTCCCTTCCTCTATTCTCACCCACCCGTAGTGGGATGATAAGCAATTCATTATAGATTGTACATGTGTAACTATGCAAAACATTACCATAGTGGATATGTCAGAAAAGAATAACTATATTTCCCCCCATCCCATCCTATCTCCCACTTATTCTATTCTCTACTTTGATCTTGTCCCTTATCAGAAATGGTTATTTCCAACTTCCTTCCCACCCAGCCTGCCCTCAGTTCAATCTTAGCCCCTACGCTCCTGTAGGGTGACATACCCTATTTAGTTTGTATGTCATTCCCTCCCTAAGCAAATACAAGGGGAATAAAGTTGACCCATTCCCTTTTGCCTTCCTGTTTCTCCATTCTATTATAACAGTTATCCCTTGTCTCTTCAATATGATATAATTTACCCCATTCTATCGCTCCCCATCTCCTCTCGTTATATTCCTCTCTCACCTCTTAATTTCACCTTTCAAGCATCATCCCTTCCTATTAACATGGTAATCTCCCCTCTATCTATGTATACCTGTACCTATATATACACACAATCACATATGTATTCATATGCCCATATACTGTACTATGTAGATATATACGTGTGTATATAGATCAGAATATTTTAATAATTTACAATTATATTTTTCCATGTAGTAATACAAATAGTTCCACTCTGATAATTTATTTATGGTTTATTTTCTCTGTTTACCTTCTCATGCTTCTCTTGTTTCTTGTACCTTAATGTTAAATTTGCTATTCAACTCTGCTTTTTTCATCAAGAATACTTGAATATTACATTGAATGACCATATTATCCCCTGAAACATTATACCCAGTTTTGCTTGTTCTGTGATTCTTGCTTTTATTCCCAGCTACTTTGACCTCCAGAATATCAAATGCTATACCCTTCGATCCCTCACTGTGGAAGGTGCAAGATCCTGTGTTATCCTGATTGTGTTTCCACAATATTAATCTTATTTCTTCCTTGCTGCTTGTAATATTTTCTCCTTGATCTTTGAACGCCAGAACCTGGCTATAATATACTTAGGAGTTTTCTTTTTGGGATCTTTTGTAGGAGGTGATTGGTGGATTCTTTCAACCTCTATTTTGCCCTCTGGTACTAAACATCAGGGTAATTTTGCTTGAGAATATCTTGGGGGATGATTTCTAGGTTCTTTTTTTGATAATGGCTTTCAGGTAGTCCATTAATTTTTAAATTATCTCTCCTGCATCTATTTTTCCAGGTCTCTGGATTTTACAATGAGATATTCCATATTGCCTTCTATTTTTTTATTTGTCTAGATATGTTCAATAATATCTTGATTTTACATGACGTCACTAGCTTCCATTTGCTCCAATCTAATTCTGAAGGAATGATTCTCTTAAGTGAGCTTTTGAGATTCTTTTTCCTCTCTAGAAAATTCAGCTTTTTAAGGCATTCTTCTTCTCATTGTCTTTTTTAGGCTCTTTTGCCATTTCATTTAGTCTATTTTTAAGGTGCTATTTTATTCATTCAGGTTATTTATTCTTATTTCATAATTTTATTGCATCTTACTCATTTCCCTTGCCAATTTTTTCTCGACTTCTTTTATTTGGCTTCCAAAATACTTCTTTGGCCTAACAAAGCTCATATATTTCTTATAAGATTTTGGGGCAGGAATTCTGACTTTAATGTCTTCCTCCTTTTCCATGCTTTGATCCTTTTGGTCCTGAAAATAGGAGTGTAAATTTGGGATGCTCTGCTTGCTTTGCTTCCCTCATTTGCTCATGTTGCCACTCAATTACTTGACTTTTGAACTTTTTGCCCCAGTTTGGTTCTGCTACCAGATAGGGGAACTTTATCCCAAATACTCATTTTCTCCCACTTGCTGGAGCTGTTATTTGGGTGCCCCCTCTGTACCGGAAACATACCCTGACAAGCTATTCAAACACCCAAGGACCTCCACCTTAGACCACAATTCAGTTCCAAGAAGATTAAAACAAGACAGATTACCTCTCAGACTGGTTGCTTGGTCCCCCTACAATCTGAAAGCTGGGAGCTGAAGTTGCTACGTGGAAGCTGCTGCTTGGTCAAGGCACCTCAGTGGCTTCACCACATTCCCAAACAACTGGATCCCAAAGTCCACTCCACTGACTTCTCACTTTGTCCATAGCATCTATGTGTTTATAAATTTGGAAACTGCCACAGTTGGTAGTGATGTGAAGTCCCTCCAAGCAGAGTCTGGTCAGGCTGCACTGAGGCTAAAATCTCTTCTTTCAGCAGGGCTGAGTTTTGCTCCCAGAGTGCTGTGTTGGCTGGTTCCTGCAGGTCTGCTGGGCTGTCCTCAGAATGAGGTTAGCTTCTATGTGTCATTTTGTGGGTTCTGCAGCTCCAAAGTTTGTTCAGAGTCAACTTTTACAGGAGTTGGAGGAGGTGGAATCTGGAGCCCAGCAGAAGTCCTGTTTCTACACCACCATCTTGACTCCACCCCCCTTTCTTTCTAGTCTTTTTAATATGAATGGTGCATTTTGTCAAAAGCATTTTCTTTGTGTATTGAGATAATTATATGGTTTCTGCCAGTTTTGTTGTAGATGTGGTCAATAATACTGATAGTTTTCCTGATATTGAACCACTCTTGCTTTCTCATAATAAATCCTACCTGATCAGAGTCTATTATTCTTGTGATGAGATCCTTTAGTTTTTCTGCTAATATTTTATTTATAATTTTTGCATCTATATTCATATGGGAAACTGGTCTGTGATTTTCATTCTCCTTCTTGTCTCTTCATGATTTAAATATCAGAACCATATTTCACTCATAAAAATAATTTGGTAGGACTTCACCAATTTTCCTGAATAGTTTGTAAAGCATTGGAGTAATTTTTTTAAGGTTTGGTGGAATTCACTACTAAAGCCATCTGGCCCTGGATATCTTTTTCTTAGTTCATTGATTGCTTGTTTAATTTCTTTTTCTGAGATGGAGTTATTTAGGCATTTTATTTCCTCTTCAGTTAGTCTGGGCAACTCATATTTTTGTAAATATTCATCTGTTTCCCTAAGATTGTCAAATTTATGTGCATAGAATTGGGCAAAATGATTACCAATTATTGTTTTAATTTACTCTTCATTGGAGGCAGATTCACCTTTTACGTTTTTGATAGCCATAATTTGTTTTCTTTCTTTCTTTCTTTTATTATCATATTGCCCAAAAGTCTATTGATTTTGTTGTTCCTTTTTCATAATAACAGCACTTACTTTTATTTATTAATTCAACAAACTTCTTAAATTCAATTTTATTAAACTCTATTTTGGTTTTCATTATTTCTAATTTAGCATTTATTGGGGAATTTCAATTTGTTCTTTTTCTAGCTTTTTCAGTTGCATGCCCAATTATTGACCTTGATTTTCCGTATTTTATTTATGGATGCATTCAAGGATATAAAACTTCCCTTAAGCACTGCTTTGGCTAAATCCTACAAGTTTTGGTGTGCTGTCTCCTTATTGTCATTCTCTTGAATCAAGTTACTGATAGTGTTTAGTCTATCCTTCCATTGCCCTTTATTACATATAATTTTATTGCATCATGATCTGAGAAGGATACATTTAATATGTCTGCCTTTCTGTACTGATTTGTGAGGTTTTTATGCCTTAATACATAGAAAATTTTTGTATATGTGCAATGTACCACTGAGAAGAAGGTATATTCATTTTTCTCCTATTCAATTTTCTCCAGAGGTCCACTATATCTATCTTCTCTAAGATTCTATTTACCTCCTTAACTTCTTAGTTGTTCATTTTGAGGCTAGATTTATCAAGATCAGAGAGGGGGAGATTGAAGTCCCCTGTTACTATAATTTTGCTATCTATTTCTTCCTCTATCATCCTTAACTTCTCCTTTAGGAATCTGAATGCTGTACAGATGGTGCATAACTGTTTAGAAATGATATTGCTTCACTTCTGATGGTGCCTTTTAGCAGGATATACTTCCCTTCCTTCTTTCTTTTAATTAGATATATTTTTTGCATTTGCTTTGTCTGAGATAAGAATTCCTACCCCTGCCTTTGATTTTACTTTAGCTGAAGCATGATATATTTTACTGTAGCCTTTTACCTTTACCATCAGTTTATTGTAGGATTATGGTTTTAAATCCATACTGCTATCTGCCTCTGATTCATGGGAGAGTTTATCCCATTCACATTCACAGTTATGATTACTGTCTGACCTTTTCCCTCCATCCTATACCCTCCCCAATTTATGCTTTTATTTTCTCCCCTTCTCTTCCTCTCCTTAAGAATTTTTCTTTTGACCAATGCCTCCCTCATTATTCACTTTTTATCAGCCCCTCTCCCTTTTCCTACCCTTCCCCCTTACTTTTTTCCCTCCCTTCTAATCACCCCCCCCCCTTCTTAAACCTCAACCATCCTACTACTTGTAGGGTATGATAGGTTTTTATACTTAATGTAGTATGTTATTCCTTCCTTGAACCAAGATTGACAAGAACAGATCTCATGGAATTCTCTCGCTCACCTCTTTCCTGGTAATCATATACTTAATTGATTGTGTTATTTGCTCCTTGCACCATAACCAATGAAGAAAAAGCTCATATAATGCTCATTTCCTTCCCTTCTTTCCCTCTACTATAATGTTTTTATGCCTCTTTGTGGCATAATTTACAATTTTCTATTCCATTCTTTCCTCTTCTTCCATCTCAGTCCCTTTACAGCCCTTAATAAGGTTCGTTATCATCATTTTGTGTAATTTATACCCACACCCTCTATGTATCTATATCCATATTAGATTTTGCCATAGATGTAGAATTTTCAGCATTTAACAGGTCCCAAATGTCCATATAAGGATGTAAACAATTTGCTCTTACTTAATAACAGAGTGTTGGTGTGTGTGAATTTCTGTTAATGTGCATGCACATGTGTGTGTGTGTGTGTGTGTTTTCCCTATTTACCTTTCTATGTCTTTCTTAAGGATTGTAATTGGAGATTGAATTTTCCATTGAGTTCTGGCTTTTTCATCAGGTAGGTCTAAAAATCCCTTATATAGTTGAATGACTATCTCCTTGCCTGGAAGAATATGTTCAGTTTTAATGGATGGGTGGTCCTTGGTTGTAACCTGATCTCATTTGCCTTGTAAAAAAGTCATATTCCAGTTCTTCCGATCTTTCAGTGTAGAAGCTGCCAGATCCTATATGATGCTCATTGTGGTTCCATGATATTTGAATCATTTCTTTCTGGCTGCATATAGTATTTTCTCCTTTAGCTGATAGTTCTGGAATTTGGCCAGAGCATTTCATGGACTTTTCAATTTGGGATCTCTTTCAGGAGGTGTTTGATGGATTCTCTTGATTTCTATTTTACCGTCTGGTTCTAGGATCTCAGTTTAGTTTCCCTTGATGATCCCTTGGAAGATGTTTTCCAGGCCAATTTCTTCATCGTGATTTTCTGGTAGGCCAATGATTCTCAAATAATCTCCCATGGATATCTTTTCCAGGTCAGTTATTTTTTCCATTGAGATATTTTGCCTCTTTTTACTAACTTTTTCATTCTTGATATTTTGTTTGACTGATTCTTGGTTCTTCATAGAGTCATTTACTTCAATTTTGTTGTTTCTTGCTTTTAGGAAATTATTTTCTTCAGTTAGTTTTTGAAGCTCTTTTTCCATATGTTCAGATTTCATTTTTTGTTCACACATTTTCTTTTTAAGGAGCTGTTTTCTTCATTATAATGTTTTTCTAATTTTGCAATTTTGATTTCAAAAGAATTATTCATTTTATCTTCCATCTTTGTAATTTGAATTTCAAAGTTCTTTTGGAGCTCTTGTGAGAATGCTTTCTGTGTTTGACACAAGCTCCCTGTTGAAGCTTCAACTGTGGGTATGGAGCCAATACTGTCTCCTTCAGAATTTGTTTCCTCCCACTCACAATAATAGGATTCTAGTGTCTTGTCTTTTCAGTCTGCCCTTTACCCATTTAGAATCAGGACCAGGGTTCACTCTGCCATACTGGTCCCTAGAAGTTCAGATTGGTCCTTTTTAAATTTCCCAGCTGTGGGTTGGTAGTCCTAGCAGTAGCTGCTGCCACTATCAGGGGCCTAGGCTTTGACTATTACCCAGCTCCAACCATGCCCAGCCCTGCAGTGATAGGCCTGGTAATGACCCTTGTGGTTGGTGCATCAACTTCATTCCACATTTATGTGGCTTCTTCCAGACTTGTTTGCACTGCAGCTTCTGGGCCTCTGTGTCACCCCCACATTGTATTCCAGCTTCTGCTCTCACACACTTAATGATGCATAAAATTGCATTAGAATTTTTGACAATCCTTTTTTTTTATTTAAACAAATGCTTTATTAACTTCTGTTTTACATCCTACATTTTGGCCAGATTTTGAGTTACAATCATTCCCCCTTCCCTGTTTTTCCCCTACCCACCCTCCCAGAAGAGCAGTCCCGCAAGACATTTCTTCCTCCAATCTGCTCTCTCCCCTACCTTCTCCCACACCCCCTTCGACCTCTCCATTAGAGGAAGGTGAATCTTTGTGTCCCAATGCCTGCACATCTTATCTCCCAATTACAAGCAAAAGAGTATTAATAATAGTATATATATATATATATTTGAAACGTTTAATCTTAAGACCTTCAATTTCAGATCCATTTCCTTCCTCCCTTGTAACCCATTCCCTCTGGGCAGATATGTAATTCAGTATATATTGTACATGTCTAGCTATGCAAAACATTATCATAGTATGTATTGTACAAGGCTAATTATAATTCCCTCCCCCTCATCCCACCCCCACCTGGTCCATTCCCCACTTGATCCTGTCCCTCTCCCACAGGGGGTACCTCCAACTTCCTTTCCCCCCAAGGATGCCCTCCCATCCATCATCCCTCCTCTCCTGCCCCTTCCCCCCATTCTGCTGTAGGTTGAGATGTCCCACTTAGTATGTATGTCATTCTCTCCCTGAAGCAAATTCAATGAGAATGTGGTTTCGCCTTTTTGCCTTCCTATTCTTCCCCTCCTCTGCAGCAACTTCCCCTTGCTTCTTCTACATGAGATAGTTTACCCCACCCTGTCTCTCCCCATATCCTCCTGCCACTTTCCTCTCTCACCTCACAACTTCAACCCTTGAGTATCCTCCCTTCCCAAGAAAATCAACCTATGCCCTCTATCTATATATAAGTGTAGCCATATACACACACACATTCACATATGTATTCACATGACCATACACCCTTCTTCCATTATTTTCATAGTGAGAAAGATATCATCAGTCACAGTTATTGCTTTTCCATACAGGAATGTAAATAGTTCAACTTTGATAAGTTCCTTTTGATTTCTTTTCCCTGATTACCTTCTCAGGCACCTCTTGCTTCTTTTGTCTGGATGTCAAATTATCTATTCAATTCTGTTTTTTTCATCAAGAATGCTTGAAAGTCCTCTATTCCACTTAATGACCATATTTTCCCCTGAAACAAAATACTCAGTTTTGCTGGGTAGGTGACCCTTGGCATCGATCCCAGCTCTTTTGCCCTCTGGAATATCATATTCTATGCCCTTTGATCCCGCAGTGTAGAAGCTGCCAGGTCCTGGGCTATTCTGATTGTGTTTCCACAATATTGAAATTGTTTCTTCCTGCCTGCTTCTAGTATTTTCTCCCTGATCTGGGGATTCTGGAACCTGGATAAAATATTCTTGGGAGTTTTCTTTTTGGAATCTTTTTCAGCAGGTGATCATTGGATTCTTTCAACCTCTATTTTGCCCTCTGGAGATAAAACATCAGGGCAGTTTTCCTTGAGAATTTCTTGAAGGGTGATTTCTAGGTTCTTTCCTTGATCATGGCTTTCAGGTAGTCCAATAATTTTTAAATTTTCTCTCCTGGGTCTATTTTCCAGGTCAGTGCTTTTTCCCATGAGATATTTCACATTGCCTTCTACTCTTTCATTTGTTTGGATCTGCTTAACAGCATCTTGATTTCTCATAAAGTCATTAGCTTCTATTTGTTCCCGTCTAACACTGAAGGAATGAATCTCCTCAGTGAACTTTTGAGATTCTTTTTCCGTCTGACAAATTCAACATTTTAAGGCATTCTTCTCCTTCTCCTCATTGCCCTTTTGGGCCTCCTTTGCAATTTGAGTTAGTCTATTTTTTAAGGTGTTGTTTTCCTCAGTCAGGCTGTTGACCCTCATTTCATACTTTTCCTGCCTCCTTCTTATTTCTCTTTCCACTTCTCTTATTTGGTTTTTAAAGTCCTTCTTAAGGTCCTCTATTCCCTGCAACCTACTCATATTTTCCCCTGGGGCTTTTGGAGCAGGACTTCTGACTTCATTCTCCTCTTCCCATTCCATGCTTTGATCCTCCTTGCCCCCAAAGTAGGAGTCTAGGGTTCCATTTTTCTGTTTAATTTGTTTCCTTTGCCTTGGCATGTTGCCACTTAATTACTTGACTTTTGGGCTTGTTGCCACACTATGGCTTTGCCGCCAGATAGGGGAAATTTCGCCCCAAACAAATTGGGGGGGGGACTTCCATTTCTGGCAAGCTGGAAACCCAGCCACAACTTCCACCCCAGATCACAATTCAGATTCAGGGAGGTTAAAGCAACAGCGATTACCCCCAAGACTGATTGCTGGATCTCCCTACAGTTTGCCGGCCAGGAGCTGGAGCTGCCTCTGAAAACTACAAAATGCGGTATCTCCTCAGAAGCTTTTCGCCCCCAGAGGAGGAAGCCGACACATTCCCCAAATACTGGCCCACAGTCCATAGGCCACTAACCTCTCACTTTGTCCTAGGCATATCTATGTTGATAATTCTGGAATCGCCACAGCTGCTTGTGGTCCGGGGTCCCTCCAGCCAGCTGCTGGCCTGGCTGCCCTGGGGCTAAAACCGTGACTCAGGAGGACCTGTGCTCATCTCCTCAAGCTCTTCGGGCTGCGCCCTGCTGCCTCCCAGACCACTGAGCTCGTCCTTCCTGCAGGGCTGCTGGACTTTCTTCAGTGGGAGGTTAACTTCTCTATGTCGTTCTGTGAGTGCTGGGGCTCCAGAAGTTGTTCAGAGTCCCCTTTTCCATAGTTTGGAGGAAATCTGGGGACAGAGTGCCTTGGACGCACTGTTTCTACTCCGTCATCTTGGACTATCATTTTTTTTTTTTACTGCTAAGGTGATGGCACTGCTGAGTCATAACCTTGTATTCCATGCTAATTCACAGATTATTTTTCAGAATAACTGTGATCTTTCATGTGTTCTGATCTTATATTTGTGAAAATGATTTTTATACTAAGTGAAAAATTTTGCCTTTATCCCTATTGAAATACATCTTATTAAATTCAGTCCAGTGCTTTAAACTGTCAAAATCTTTTTGTCATCTTTTATGTTGATGGTGTCTGCAAGACATTCATGATTTCCAAATTGTATGATCTTATATGTTTACATTAATATAATAAAATTATTATAGGTAATTGATAGTACTTTCCATCCCCTGCTATGCATGCTCCAATAGAGAAGGAGGCAAGTGACCAAGCTGACTTGTATATTTGTTATCCTCTATATCCTGCCTTGCTGTCTTCTATACCTTTATAGGGAAGAGGTGAAATGAATCAGAGACTCCTATCTGACCCTGTGCTTTTTGTCCCATGCTGTGCTTATATTCACCCTCCTCTGGGAAAGTGAGTGGTACCTTCTTTTTAATGATAAACAAACATAGACTTGGTCATATCCTACAGATGCCAGAAATTCTGATGATGTCTGTGCTATCACCAAAAGTCCATTAAACATTCTCCACTACTTGATCATACATTCTCAATCACCTTATTTTCCCACATCATATTTCCAACCAAATACTTCCAACCCATTCCATTATGCTCTCTGGAAAGCCTCTTTCATAGTCAACAAACTTCCCTCTAAAACATTTTACTTTACCACTTTTTCCACCTTTTATTAATCACTGAAACTGTCATCCCCTGAAGATACAGCCTTCCTGGACACTCTAATTCTGGGAACATTTTCTGTCATTGTCATTAGCTCATGATTGTGGAAAGGGATTTAGAATGCTCTTTGTGCTCCATTGCTACAAGTTCTCTCCCTATTCTTTCCCTACTATCATCACTCGTACTTTGTCACGTTTGTGGCTCATGCTATCGATATCTAATACTTACCGCAACCCTGATAGTTTTTGTCTATTCCTATTCTTTCATTGAGTTGAGTACCAGGTTCATATTTTTCTCTCTTCCTAAGCCCTGCCCTCATACTAGGGGAACATGAACATCCATATCACGTCTCCTACAACACTCAGTTCTTCTGTCTCCTTTCTCCACTCAACCTCTGGTATTCAAAAAAAGGGGTCAGATCATGATCTTGCCATCACTCATTAATAAATAATTTCCATATACCAGAATTCCCAAATGTAGTTATCTCATTATATTTTATTTGTTTTCTACTTTTCCCTCTGTATTCCCTTATTAAATTGTACCATGACCTGCTTTCCCCTTTTTTTCTCTCTCAGACCATTAAAACTTATACTTAATTTTTCATATTTTCCCAATTTTGACCAATGATGAATCAATTTAATTTTATAACTGAATGTATAGATATTCATATATATTTACATATAGATGGATAGATATCTGTTCAATTCAATTCTCTAATTCAGTAAAGTCTTTGTTAGTCATCATATAAACGTTTTTGCTCTGCTGAGCTTTAGACTGTGATCACTCTTACCATATATATTTTTGTTTTTCATAACTGCTATGGAACCAAATTATATAAAACCACAAAACTATTCTCACTGAGACTACCCCAAATTTATGTTAGACAACCTGAAGTGGACTATCCATACTGCTAGGCAATCTTTCTACACCTCCTGTATCATCTCATTTTATCATTCTTCAGAGCAATTCTTTCAGACATTTCCATATTTCCACAAAACTACCAAAATTCTCCCTACCTCACCATCTCAGCTGAAAAATTTGGCTTATTCTTTACCATAAAATTGAGTTTATTCCTTCTTTCCTCCTCATCCTAATCTCCTATTACTCAGATGACTTCTAACCCTACCTCCTCCTTCTTTACTGTATTATTTGAGTAAGTCCTTACTACTTACCTATTCAAACTCTTATAAAAATTATTCTTTTCTGTCCTGTTTTTCTTTTTTTTTCAACAGATTGCCCTCTTTCATCCAAATCCTTATGGTCAATGCTTCATTGTATATTAGCTCCATTTCTACTGTATGCAAATATGCATACATTTCTCCCCCATCCTGAAAAAAAAAAGCACTCTCTTGATCCATCTATCACCACAAACTATTGTCCAATATTTCTTCTTTCCTTTATAGGCTAAAATAATCAAGATAATTGTCTTCAATACTTCTTTCACTTTCTCTCGTTTCACTCTCCTCTTTACCCATTATAGTCTGGCATCTAGTCTCGTTGTTCAATCAAGACTGCTGTCCCCAAAGTTACCAATTATCTTTTAAATGACAAATCTAGTGACAAACTTTTTCTCAATACTCATTCCTTTTGATGTCCGGACACTTTGACATTGCTTGTCACTTTCTTCTCCTTGATATCTCTTTCTTTCTAGGTGTTCAAGATACTGCTATTTCCCAACTCTTATCCTACCTATTTGACCATCCCCCTATCTATTTTTGATAGATCATCATTCATACCACACAAATTCATATCACTAACCATGGGTGTCTAATATGCCTTATACTAAGCTCTCTTCTTTTCTCCTGATATACTACTTCCCTTAGTGATATCATCAGTTACCAAGGATTTATAATCATCCCTGTGCTGATGAATTCCAAATCTACCTATCCTGCCATAACCTTCCTGTTGACATATCCCATATATCATATGTCTCATATATTCAATTGCCTTTTGACATCTCAAACTGGATGTCAAGTAGACATCTTACACTCAGCCTATCCAAAAATGAACTCTTTATCTTTTCCTTTAAGTCATTATGTCTAAACTTTCCTATTACTCTCAGTTTTTTAGAGTCTCAATCTAAATGTCATCCTTGAACCTTCATTATTCCTCAACCTGGCCACCTCTAATATCAAATATTTTTCAAGGCCTGCCAGTTTCACCATTGTAAAATCTCTTGAATATTTCTTTCTTGCTTTGCTAGTGTTTACTTCTGATATTGCCAGCACGTTGACACAGGCTCTCAACACCTCATGCCTGAAATTTTGCAGTAGCCTGCTGGTGATATCAGCTATTTCAAGTCTCTCCCAACTTGAATCAATCCTCAACTCATAAATCAGGTGATTTTCCAAAAGCACAGACCCTACCATGTCACTCTATACTCCCTAACTCATTAATCTCCAATACCTCTTTCCCTACTGTGTCATGATGACACTTTATAGGCTGTCCTCTTATATTTGTCTTTAAAAAAAAGTGTTAACTCATACAATTATACCTTTTAATTAAAATTGATCATGGTTTGAGAACATTTTAAAATATAGGCGAAAGTCCTTTAGATAACTATAGGTATGTTGGATTCAAAATCAGAGTTAAGGATTACCTCCATCAGCAAACTTACTTATTGTTTAATTTTAATTTTATCTCAAGACAGACTAATTATAGAGCAATTTTAACCTGTTTTCATTCATTATAAAATGTAAAGAAAGATCTGTATTAATTTTCTTCTTTAATTATAGGGTTGTAACATGAGGGTTAGGAACTATTTTTAATTAGGGTCACGTACTGAGACTAAGACTGATTTTACCTCCTCTAACATACCCAATATGAAATGTAATTTATACTCAGGTTAACATTTATCTTCATGATATTTATCTTATTGTGGAAGGTTGGAATATTTTCTTACTCTTTACATGAGATAATACCAAAAACCCAAGTATCATCGTAAAATAAATAGCAACTTTTATTGATTGCATAGCAACTTATACTTGAAAGAATATTAATTTATGGAAATATGAATCAGTGACTTATGTATATATGTCATATGATAGACTTTAATATTGTTTCTCAGAGGCTGTACGGAGGTGGGGAAGAATGGTGCAAAGTATAAAACTGGGCAAGAAAAAGAAAGCTTGAATGTTTTATTTTTCTTCTTTTTCTTATCAAAATTAACTTTTGCAAAAAGGAAGTTCTCTTAGACAAATATTATCAAGTTTACATGTCTTAGTCTCTTCATTAAGACCAATTTATCCATGAAATATTTATTCATCTTTTCAGTATTTATTGGGAACTTATTGTGTGAAAAATATTTTGCCTAGGCATATATAAATATATATATATATGTGTATATATATATATATATATATATATATATATATATATATATTAACTGTTAATGGAGCAGATTTCAGTTCAGTGTCTAATAGAAATGCTTTTTCATATTATTAGACAATGTGAGATACTGTATAAATTAAGAAATGGGCTATAATAATATTATTTTTTCAAGTGAAGACTGAAAAACAATTCCCTAGAGTTTCACTAAAGCTTTCCTTCTTTCTACATGTCTGTCATTGTCTATATCCATTAAAATTAACCTGTATTCATTTATTCCCTGAAAATTCATAGTCTGGTTTTATAAATGAATGGACTGATATAGATATATCAATCTTCTCAGAACTTTTGGATCTTCAAAGAGGTAAAATAGGATCTTTTTGCTTATTTTAATATTCAGTATAATACAAAGAAAATTATTTGTTTGGCTAAAAAAGTTAGGGTGAGATATTTAGTCTCTTGAATAAATTTATCAGTTGGTCTACCATGATATTCATCTAATGTATCCAAGAAATGTTGCATAAACTGAAGTATATAAGTAGAATTTCACTTGTTTTTCTTGAAATGTTTTTTTTCTTTCTTATAAAGTTCTTTTATTTTTTTTCTTTCTTAATCAAAGAAAGTGGGGAATTGGAGAGAATATTAAATTTATATTAGTATTAGGAGTAATCTAAGATGCAGATCTTTTCTCACAAATATAAATAAATAAGTAGGGGTGGAACAAAGATGGCAAAGTAAAAGCATAAACTTGGTGTGGGCTCTATCTCCAACCATTATCAATACCTATTAAAAATGACTCCAAACAAATTTTAGAACCACAGAACCCACAAAGAGACAGAGAGAAACAAATACCCCTCTAAAGGATGCTTGAGAAGGCCAGAAGGAAGGGTCTATCTCAGCACAATGAAAGCTGAACACAGTCCCCAAGTGCTGGGTAGTTCTAGCTCCAGGGCAGCTGAGACAGGGCAGAATAGACTTTAGGGGAGTGAATCACCAGCAGCTGTGGTAATTTCCAGACTTCTCAATGCATAATTTCCAAAGAAAAAGTAGAAGTTCAGTGAGGAATTCTGTTGGAACAGCGTGAAGGAAGAGTGTGGTCTGGCCCCTGTCCATGGGGTGAGAAGTGGATGAGGCATGGCAGCTGCAGCTGCTGCCTTGTGGCTGCCTCTAGAGCTCCTTATCTGTAGATTGTAGGGGGAGACACTAACCATTCATAGGATAAATAAATTAGCAATAATTTAAATAATAGTAATAAGTAATAATATAGTAAATTATTTAATAATATAATAATAAATAACAAAATATAGAAATAAATAATATTGTAAATTAATATTTACATGTAATTTTAATTTGAAGATCCCATTGTGTTAGCAAAGGTAGCATGTACTTATTACTTGGTAATTGATCAAGACTCTCTTGGGGAAAACAAAAGATTGAACTCCTGTCTCCTGTTACTGACTTAACAGAAAGGGGCTGGCTGAAACAGAAAGCTAATGCTCTGTACATATAAGGTAAATCCCCATAGAGGCACAGTAAGTTTCCTGGTACCAGTATCTGATGGCAGAGCACCTACAAAAGAGAGAATCAAGAACTGAGCCAGAATTTCTGAGAACTTGTGCTGATAGAGCTTATTCTGAACAGGAGCCCAGGAGCCCAGAGCCTGGAGCTAGGAGCCCAGAACTCAGAACCCAGAATCAGGATCCAGGACCCAGGAGCCCAGGTGACTGAGGAAGCATGACAGGAAATTTGAGATTTTGTTTGTTTGTGATTTCATTGAGCCTACAATTCCCTGGAGCAGAAATTGTGAAGGATCTGATATGGAGCAGACCCTGTGAACTTCATTGTGGAGCAGGACCTACTCAGAGAGTTGGAATAAGATCTGGGACCTGTCTGCCAATGAACCCAGGTGACAGTCTGGTGAATCCAGGTAGAATCTTGGACAAGGGAGGGGGATCCAGGGCATCTGAAAAGAAGACCCAAGTCAAGATGAAAAGACCTCTTCATGGGTACTGAATAATGATGAAAATGTAGTTTGCTAGTGACCAAGGGGTGGAGAGATATTTGTATGGTACTTAATAATTGATTGATGAGTAAGTGACTGGTTGAGTTAGTCAAAACTTTGCCCACTGAGTGGAGGACTTTGCTGAAACAATGACTGATTGAGTTAACTTAAGAGTGCCCTATGAGAGGAAGAATTTGCCCCATGAGTGGAAGACTTTGAATATTGTACTTTGAAACTATATTATGATGATTGTCTGTGAATGTTGTGCTTTGATTTGTTATGGAATAAATAGAGTTTTCACTCTACTATGTAATCAGAACCTTAAAAGCTGTTCACAATAGTATTTTTCTGGAATGCTTCATGCTTGTCATTACACTTATGAAACTTTTCTCAGTATGAGAATAGTTGAAGGGAATATGAATATACATGCATACATATATATACATATATATACATATGTATGTATAATACATATAGATGCCTCTATTAAAAGGATATATGGGTGTATGAATATATATGTGAGTGTGTGTATATATGTGTACAGGCATACATAGACAGAGGGTACAGGACCAAGTGAATGGGATGATACTTATAAGGTGAAATTGAGAGGTGAGATAGGAATATGAGAGGAGATGGGAGAGACAGAATGGGATAAATGATCTCATACAGAATAAGCAAGAAAAAATTGTGACAATGGAAGGAAAAAAGAGGAAGGCGAAAGGGAATGAATCAACCTTACTCTCGTTGAATTTGGCTTAAGAACCGAATGATATATACACTAAAGAGGGTATCTCACTGAACAAGAGACTAGGGGGAAAGGGAATCAAATGGAGGATGATGAAAGGGAGGGCAAATTGGGGCGTGGAGAAGTTGGAAGTGCACACTTTTGAAAAGCAATAGGATCAAAGTAGAAAATAGAATGAGTGGGGAAGATAGGATGGAGGGAAATATAGCCAATCTTTCACAATATATCTACTATGAAATTTTTTGCATAGCTACACATTTACAACCTATATTGAATTGCTTATCTTCCCAGAAAGGGTAGGTTATGATGGAGAAAGGGAAAGAATATGGAATTCAAAGTTTTAAATTCAAATGTTTAATATATATATATATATATATACATACATACATACATACATATATACACATGTATATACATGTATATATGTGTATATATATGTGTGTGTGTGTATTCCACTATGCCACATAACCCAGAAGAGTTGCAATAGTAGTAACTTAGAATTAGAAGTACAAGCTCAAATCCCTTAGAAAATATAATTTTATTATCCCATTTTCTATAATTATACTCTAACTCCTCCTTCACTATAAGGCACACAGACATCAACACATTTAGTCTTTCCCATCTCGAAACATACATATGATCTCCAAAACTGGTTGTCTTCATATACTTAACACAAAATGGGGAACGTGAAATTTTACTATTTTACCAGGTATGCACATTCAGCTTAATAATTTTAGAATTAACAACCTTTCTTCTGGATGATTAATATAAGTTTAAACAGAACACATTCCTGAAATAGTAAGAAGAAAGATTCTATTAATCTCAACTTATACAGATGAATCAGCATAGGATACAATGGTGTGTGTGTGTGTGTGTGTGTGTGTGTGTGTGTGTGTGTGTTTTATGATCATAAGATATATTTTATAAGAAAAGCATTTCCTCTAATCCTCTAAAAATGTCTCCCTTCTTTGAAAGACAAATTGAGTTGCATAGTTGACTGGCAGGTATTGAGTACATGTTGTGTTAACGAGCACAAAATCTGAAAAAAAAAAATTACACCCAGGGGAGTCTAGGTGGCACAGTGAGTAAGAGTGCAGGCCCCAGACTTGTGATGACCTGGGATCTAATCTGACCTCAGAAAATGAGCATACACATATAAATAATAATTGGCTGTGTAACCTTGAGCAAGTTGCTTAAACCCAATCGCTTAAAAAAAAAAAAACACCTAGTTTGTGATACAAACATAACATAAATATATTATTTAGATCAATTAATTAAATTATATATGTCTTTTGTGCATGCTTATAGTCATACTATATTTAAACGAAAGGAATCTGTGAGTATTTTCCATTCTTTAAAAAAAGTAATTAAAAAAAAGTAAATAAGAAAAACTGAATTTTTTTTTTACGATTACATGAATGCTACTGATTAACTGATTAGCCCCCTATTTCTGGGAAGATTTTTATTTTCCAAAAGTCTATAAATTACAAGAAGAAATCACTAAATTAAATTCTACAAATATTTCCTATATATCTACTGTTGCACAATTATATATCAGTTCCTGAGGATGTGAAAATACATGTAAAGCAACACCCCCTCCAAACAATGTGAAAGGGGAATCTGAACAAGGTCTGGAGTCCCAGCACCCACAGGAAGATAAAGAGAGGCTAACCTCCTGCTGAGGACAGCCAAGTAGCCCTGCAAGGAGTGACCATCACAGTGCTCTGAAAGCTGAACACAGGCCCATGTGAGCCATGGTTTTAGCCCCAGGGCAACTGGTCCAGCAGCCGGCTGGAGTGACCCCAGAACACCAGCAGCTGTTGCAATTCCAGCACTATCACCACAGATATGCCTAGGACAAAGTGAGAGGTTAGTGCCCTATGGACTTTGGGACCAGTATTTGGGGAAAACGTCAGTTTCCTCCCATGGGGGCAAAAAGCTGCTGAGCAAACACTGCACAGAGGCCATTTTGCAGCGTCAGTGGCAGCTCCAGCTCCTGGTCTGTGAACTGTAGAGAGATCCAGCCATCAGCCTGGGGGTTAATTGCTCTTGATTTAACCTGCTTGGATCTGGATTGTGGTCTGGGGTGGAGGTTGGGGGTGGGTATCCTGCTTGTCAGTGCTTGTGGAGGCTTTGCAAAGGCCACCCAACCTGCAGAAGCTGTGAAGACCCCATGTTTAGGAAGGAAGCTCTCCTGTCTGGTGGCAGAGTCCTACTGTGGCAACAAGCCCCAAAATCAAGTAAATAAGTGGCAATATGCCCAAGCAAAGGAAACAAAATAAACAGAAAAATGCAACTTTAGACTCTTATTTTGGGGGCAAAGAGGATCAAAGCATGGAACAGGAAGAGGAGTGTGAGGTCAGAACTCCTGCACCAAAAGTCCCAAATGAAAATAGAAGCTGGCAACAGGCCATAGAGGACCTTAAGAAGCAGATAAGAGAAATGGGGGGAAAATTGGTATGAGAAATGAGAATGATGCAAGAAAAGTATGAAATGACAGTCAACAGCCTGACTGAGGAATACAACACCTTAAAAATTATACTAACTCAAATGGCAAAAGAGGCCCAGAAAGGCAATGAGAAGAATGCCTTAAAAAGTTGAATTTGCCAGATGGAAAAAGAATCTCAAAAGCTCACTGAGGAGAATCACTCCTTCAGAATTATACTGGAGCAAATGGAAGCTAGTGACTTTATGAGAAATCAAGATGCTGTTAAACAGATCCAGACAAATGAATGAATAGAAGGCAATGTGAAATATCTCATGGGAAAAACCACTGACCTGGAAAATAGATCCAGGAGAGATAATTTAAAAATTATTGCACTACATGAAAGTCATGATCAAAGAAAGAACCTAGAAATCATCCTTATAGAAATTCTGAAGGAAAATTTCCCTGATGTTTTAGACCCAGAGGTCAAATTAGAGGTTGAAAGAATCCACAGATCTCCTCCCAAAAAGGATCCAAAAAGAAAACTCCTAGGAATATTATAGCCAGGTTCCAGAACTCCCAGATCAAGGAGAAAATACTACAAGCAGACAGGAAAAACAATTCCAATATTGTGGAAACACAATCAGAATTGCCCAGGACCTGGCTGCTTCTACTCTGAGGGATAGAAGGGCATGGAATATGATATTCCAGATATCCCAAAAGAGCAGGGATTGAAATCAAGGGACACTTACCCAGCAAAACTGAGTATCCTGTTTCAGGGGAAAATATAGTCATTCAGTACAATAGAGGACTTTCAAGCATTCTTGAGGAAATAAACACATTTGAATAGAAAATTTGACATCCAGACACAAGAAGCTTGAGAAGGTAATCAGGGAAAAGAAATCAAAAGGAACTTATCAAATTTGAACTATTGACCTTCCTACAGGGAAAAACAATAACTGTGACTGATTAAACATTCCTCATTGTGAAAATTATTGAAGAAGGGTATATGGGCATACAAATACATATGTGAATGTGTGTTTATATGTTTTCAGGTATACATGGATGGAGGGCACAGGTTTAATTTGTTGGGAAGGGATGGTACTTAAGGGGTGAGAATATGAGGGGAGAGAGGAAAGTGGCAAGAGGAGATGGGGAGAGAAAGGGTAGGGTAAACTATCTCATGCAGAAGAGGCAAGGAGAAGTAGTTGCAGGGGAGGGGAAGAACAGGAAGGCAAAAAGGCAAAATTCTATTCTCATCGAATTTGGCTCAGGGATAGAATCACATACATACTAAAAGGGATATCTCAACCTGTAGGAGAGTAGGGGGAAGGGAGATGAGAAGGGATATGATGGAGGGCAGGGCATTCTGTCGGGAGGGGATGTTGGAAGTACCCACTTTCTAAGAGGGACAGGATCAAAGTAGGGAATGGACCAGGTGGAGTGTGGGATGGATGGGAGGGAAATATAAGAAGTCTTTTACAATAGATCTACTATGGTAATGTTTGGATAGCTATACATGCACAACACACACTGAATTGATTATCTTCCCAGAGGGAGTGGGTGACAAGGGAGGAAGGCGATAGATCTGAAATTTGAAGTCTTAAAGTTAAATATTTTAGGGGCGGCTAGGTGGCGCAGTGAATAGAGAGCCGGCCCTGGAGTCAGAAGGACCTGAGTTCAGAGCCGGCCTCCGACACTTAATCCACACAAACAAAAACCTAGCCGTGTAACCTTGGGCAAGTTACTTAACCCCAATTGCTCTACAAGGGGCGGCTAGGTGGCACAGTGAGTGAGAGAGCCCGACTCTGAGTTAGGATGACCCGAGATCAGATCCGGCCTCAGAAAATGAGCACCCACGCATAAATAATGACTAGACGTGTAACCTTGAGCAAGTTACTTAACCCCAATTGCTTTAAAAAAAATAAATATTTTAAACGTATAGAAATACTTTATTAATACTATTCTGCATGTGATTGGGAGATAAGATGTTCAGGCATTGGGGCTCAGAGATTCACCTTGCCCTAATGGCAAAGCCAAAGGGGGTATGGGAGAAGATATGGGAGAGAGCAGATTGGATGAGGGGATATCTAGTGGGACTGATATTCTGGGGTGGTGGGTAGGGGAAAATGGGGAAAAATTGTAACTCAAAATCTGGTGGAAATGAATGATGTAAATTATTAATAAATCATTTGTTAAAGGAAAAGAGTAAAAAAATACATAAAAGCCAGTCCCTAGCATCAAAGACCTTACATTCTGAAAGGAGGATAAATCTTTTGAAAAAAATAAATATATTAAAAGGAAAAATGATGATATGGAACTAAGCATTTAGAACATGGGGTCAAATCTCTACAACTTTTCAATAATATTTAAATTTATACAATTTTTTTTTCCAATACTCGAGAAACATTCACTAACTTAATTAATAAAAAGTAAGGAACATTCTTGAGGTTCTTGATAGTGAAATGAAAAAAATAATAAATAATTTCTTCAGAGCAAATATTCTTTCTGATGAAATAAAAATCTCTAAAAAGGAAAAATAAAAAGATGAATTCATTGTATTGTTGTAAAATGTATAGAATGCATTCCAAATATTTGAAGAAAAATAGAATCAATTTAAACATTGAGGAAGAAATATTATATTTATTTGATAGAATATAATAATTTCCAATATATTTCTTCTTAAAAATTGTTCAGAATTTAATACATGATTTTTTTAAATCATCCTCTGAGAGATATACCAATAAATATATAACAAATGGTTTCTTTGTTAAAATGATATTTTCATTTATTTTTCTTGTAATAGTAATGGACTTTAAAGATCCACATATATTGCCTCAGTTTTGTGGCTGAGTATTAAAACCCAGAGCTTGTGAATCCATCTGTGGGATGTATTTCTTGATGTGAAAAGAGAGGGCTCAACTGGGAGCAGTTGGTGCCATGGATTTAGAGAGGAGCCCTGACCAAAGAGAGGCAGAAGAACTTTTGGAAGCAGCATCATGGAGGCAGAGAGAAAGAGGATTTCTGAGGGCCAATTGGAGCAGCCCAGGACTTTGGACAGTTGCCACCAGGAGCTGCCAAGGACTGAGGAGGTATGGCTGTGATGCCCATATTTTTCCTGTCTGTTTTGATGTTGTTTTTTCCATATTTATGCACTTGTGAAGGACAGTGATATTGTTGCAGAGGTTCTGGAACCTTGCTGTTGATTCAGAAGTATGGAAGAAGTATGTTCTTGTTGTATGTTTACAGAAGTCCTGAAAGAGGGTCTTGCTGATATTTTCAGAGGTCTTGAGACTGTTCTGCAGGCAGAGAGTGAATTGATGAGGAAACTGGCAGTGTATATTGTGGCTTTGTTAAGCTTTGTCTGCCCAGTAACAGAGATCGAGGACAATGTGTCTTGGATCAAAAAGAAGAAAAAGACCTCTCCTTAGTTATTAAATGCTATGATGATATCTTATCCTTGCTGTAGCTCAGGGGTAGATGGGCTTTGTGCTCTCCACTGCCCCTTTTGAGAAGGTGCTTGGTGTTAACTGATGGTAATTGTAATTCAGTTGTGATCCATGGGTGGATTGACCAATTGAATATATTTTGGTTATGATTGGAAAACTATCTTGATCTCCATTTGAGAAGACTTTTTGATTGACTAAATGAATGTACTGCCCCAGGGTGGAGTAGTACTAGGAAATTATTGAATTACTGTTGGTGAATGCTGTATTTTGATTTTCTCTGTTCTATGAATGTTTTGCTTTAATTTATCATTGAAAAAAATGGATAGTTAATATGCCTGTATTCTGAACCTTGGAAGTCGCCTTTAATTTTCTTTACAACAGTGTTATCCTGTAGTGCCTGATGAAAGGGTTGATTTGATTAGATTTTTTTTTTTATTATTTTTAAGGGATGACAGGGCAAGGTAATGATATAGCTATACACATATATATGCATTTAATTCCTTGTCTCATATAGAAGCTGTTGCAGTAAAGATGTTGTAACTAAAACACATCAATATTAATTTGACTACAACAAAATTTTGCTTAGTGGAGTTTATGATATTTATAATGAAATGAGCAAGAAATCATGATAAAAAAAATTGTTGAATTCCTAGGAGCAGTGCTTAGTGGAGGAGTCAGTATTACAGAATTACGTACTTTTATGCCTAGAAAGATGATTTATTTTATGTTTTTGAGATTTTCAATGATGACAAGAGTTTGTGAACAGTACAATATCTAGCAGATATATTAACGAAAAAAAATTTCTAACATAAAGATGATATTTTTAAAATGAAGGAGAAATTAAATTATTTTCAAAGGAAATTTAAGAATAAGAATATGCATATTGTAAAATATATTTGAAACATTTTCATAATTATGGGATTTTGTTTGAAAAAATAATGTGGATACTCAACCACCCTGAATGCAATTCTCAGCAGGCTTATCAGTGTCTCACTGCAGGACAGAAGTTCTGTCAGAGCTGGGTAAGAGAAAGTGCAGGGCTCATATACATTGGAGACAGCAGCTTCTCTTGGGCTATCAGCCCATGGCCTGGAATTTTAAAAATCACCTGATTTTCCAGAATACAAGATGGGAAAGTAAAATCTAGCTGCTCAGATTCCCCCTCCCTCACCCAGAAAACCCAGAGATAAATGTCCCACCTAGACTAAAATCATGAAATAGTGGGAAATACCCTTGGGCTTAGGCATCACATAGAAAGGGAGGAACTGAGGCTGTAAGGAGGTGGAAGTGAAGGGCAGGAGGGGTTCCAAAAGCCCCACATCAGCTGACTAGCAAGAAATCCTAATGCCAAGGAGGCAGCAAGGTCTAACAACACAAGCCCAGGTGGACCTTAGGGCCTCCAGGGAAATCTGTAGACAGCAGCACTGCCTGGTACCCGCTGCTGAGCCTGCCTCATTTGTAGCCAAAGGGCAGAAATCTGAAGTGGCCAGACCACACCTGTCCCACAGGTTGCTTTGTTAGCCTCAGGGTAACTCACAGGAAACACTGAGAATTCTGGCATTAGCCTCACTATGGACACCCAGAGGCTACAGCACACAGTCAGCAACCAGGCCCTTAGCTCCCAGCCTGAGAAATTAGGAAATAGGAAGTCACAATGGGAAAGAAGGAAGCTTAGAAGGAGAAGGGAAAAGCAACAAAACCAATCCTAATTTATTATAGTGAGCAAGAATAACCAGATAGAGAGGACAACATGGACTCTAAACTCACACTTGACACTACAGAAGAAAATATGAAGAGGTCTCAAGCCCAAAAAGCAGATTTGGAGGGTCTCAAAAAGATTTTAAAAGCCAAATTAGAGAGTAGAAGATAAATTTAAATCCACCTTGACCAAATTGGAAAAAAAATGTCACTGAAAAAAAAACAACTTAAAAATTAAATTTTTGAACTGGGACAGGAGGTTCAAAATCTAAATGGAGAAAATACCTCCCTTAAAAAGCACCTTCAAAAACTAACAGAACAAAATAGTATGCTAAAAATTACAATCAATCCAATAGAAGCTAAGGACTCTATGATACACCAAAAGTCAATCAAGCTAAACATGAATATTGAAAAAATTAGAAGAAAATGTAAAATATCTCACTGTAAAAAACAACTGCCCTGGAGAAAAGGATCCAGGGGAGACAACTTATGAATTATTGGTACATTGGAAAGCCATGATGAAAGAACCAGTCTGGATAACATCCCCCAAGTGATTGTCAAAGAAAACTGTCCTAAAGTCCTAGAAGCAGAAGGTAAAATACTTATTGAAAGAATTCACCCGACTCCTTCTGAAAGATATCCCAAATTAAAAACTCCAATGAATATAGTAGTCAAATACCGGAATGAAAAGATTAAGGAGAATATATTGCAAGCAGCCAAAAAATTAAATATTTTAGAAATACTGTCAGTATTACACAGGACTTAGCAGCTTCTACCTTAAAAGATCAGAGATATTGGAATTTGATATTTTGTAAGGTAAAAGAGCTAGGACTGCAACCAAGGAGCAACTTCCTGGAAAAACTGAGCATAGTCTTTCAGGTGGTGTGTGATTCTGGGAGCAGCCATTTCATGTATAACACAACTTTCGTATCCTGACCAGCAACCTCAATATCCCCAAAAAGGGATCTACTATTAACGATAAACTGATGTTGAATGTCCTAAAGGAGGAACAGGTTCCCCAGAACAAGATCACTGTTACTGGGGTTGGTGCAGCTGGCATGGCGTGTGCCATCAGTATCTTAACAAAGGATTTGGCTGATGAACTTGATTTAGTTGATGTAATAGAAGACAAACTAAAGGGAGAAATGATGGATCTAGAACATGGCAGCCTTTTCCTCAAAATGCCAAAGATTGTTTCTGAAATTGACTACAGTGTAATTGCAAACTCAAAAGTTGTCATTGTTCCGGCCGGTCCATGTCAACAGGAGGGAGAAAGTCATCTTAATTTGGTCCAGCATTATGTGAATATTTTTAAATTCATCATTCCCAATATTGTTAAATACAGCCCTAATTGCAAACTGCTTATTGTTTCCAAGCCAGTGGATATTTTGACTTATGTGGCCTGGAAGCTAAGTGGCTTTCCTAAAATCCATGTTATTGGAAGTAGTTGTGGTCTGGATTCTGCCCATTTCTGTTACCTAACTGGGGAGAAACTTGGTGTCCATTTTTCAAGGTGTCATGGATGGGACCTTGGTGAACATGGAGACTTCAGTTTTTCTGTGTGGAGTGGTATGAATCTTGCCAGTGTGTCCCTGAAGAATGTCAACCCTCCAATCAGAACTGATGCTGATTCAGAGAATTGGAAAGAAGTTCATAAACAGGTGGTTGAAAGTGTTTATGAGGTGATCAAGCTGAAGGGCTACACTTCCCGGGCCACTGGCTTGTCTGTGGCAGATCTGGCAGAAAGCATTATGAAGAATCTTAGGAGAGTATATCCAATTCCCACCATGTTTAAGGGCCTATATGGCATTAATGTGGATGTCTTCCTTGGTGTCCCATGTATCTTGGGGCAGAATGGCATATCAGATGTGGTGAAAGTAAACCTCAATACAGAGGAGGAGAGTCATTTAAGGAAGAGTGCAGATACTCTTTGGGGAGTCCAGAACGAGCTGCAATTTTAAAACCTTTTAATGTGCTGACATTAAGAGAACATGAAAGTGGTTAAGGAGTTATGTATGGTGTCCTTTTGTTTTTTTTTTTGTTTGTTTTTTTGCTTTTTTTTTTTTGGAGGGCAATTGGGGTTAAGTAGCTTGCCCTAGGTCACACGGCTAGGTTTTTGTTGGTGTGTGCATTAAGTGTCTGAGGTCGGATCCGAATGGAGGTCCTTCTGATTCGAGGGCTGATGCTCTACTGACAGTGCCACCTAGCCGCCCCCATATGGTGTCCTTTTGAAATATCTCAAATCCTTCCTCTGATTAGTGATTGAACACCAGAAGTCTAAAACCTGTGAATACACTCTAGACTCTTCCTAAAGTTAGAAATAGGGAATAGTAGAGAGTAACTATTTTTTTTAACCCTGGTGGTGTTTGTATATTATGCTGGATATGACTTGTATATTCTCAGTAGTTGGTGTCAAGCGGATAATGCCCCACAGATATATAAAATACCTGCCTTGTATGTAGGTACTACAAGTTCGCATAGGTCCAGAAGACAACACGCATG